>JAUEKW010167973.1:2717-13429 GCA_032274785.1 Ajuga reptans | reverse complement strand
ATATATTTATTTTCCGATTCCTCACTGTCTAACTACGTCTATATGCCGACCAGCGCCACCTAAACTCCGACTAGTTGCTAGACCCCACTCTAATATTTTGCTAGCACTTAGCGACTTCTACAACCTTGAAATAAGTCACTGACGGGGAAGTTATATCCTATCCCATGCGGATAGTTGTCCCTTCTTTAATTTCTCTCTCTGTATTTTTTTTTTTTTTTTATTAAGTCAAACCTCCACAATTTGTATTTTTAGGTAAGACAAGGAAGAACAAAAAGATAATATTTTTTATCGAAACATTATTTGCCAGTTGGGAAAAATTGGCACAATGCCAAGAGATGTTCCACTGTGTGTGATGTACAGCTGAATTAGACCTTAGCTGAACCCTCTATATAGTTGAGGACCAAACAAAATTTTGCACCCATATAGCAAGTCAACTCGATTAATTCAATACTCAATTCGAGATTAATTGCTAACAGATGTTTTTAACTGGATTTGATAAATAGCAAACCACCTCAAGTTATTACTTTTTTCCTTTGATGAATTCTTAAAGCTCGGGTTTGAGAGCTTATTCTACTCTACCCACATGAATCTTGCTCGCACCTTATTAGTTGCATATGGAAAAGTATTTAAAATTAAAAAAATATTAATCATTAATTTGTAATAATGGTGCTTTTGGACTCAGTAAGTAAAGAAACGGAGTATGTACAGAAAATCAATTAGTCAAGCTTAATTTGGATTAAGCTTGACATAGGAATATGATACTGATCAAGCAAGCTCAAACATAAATTATAAAACTTACTAAAAATATAAAAAAAAAAGTAATTATTATATGTTTAGCTCGGCTCGATTCGTTTATGTACCAAACTATACCAATGACAACCAGATATAATATTTTGGAGACTCATATGTTATCTGAATAAAATAATAAAGTTGAAAACTATGGGCAGGTTCCAAATTAAAAAGAAATGGTTCAAACATGTAAAGCATTTCCAAAATAATCCAATGCATTATTTGGAAGCCCTTGCTTGTCACCAAAGATGCATTCTTGGCTACTCCTGTGAAATCATAGCCATTCATTCATGGAGCACCACATGTGTGGTCACCCTAATGAATGGTCATGATACGTTTGAGTGCAGCAATACTTGGGACCAACTTAAAAAACACATACCAAAATAATTGGATTCGTAACCTCTACATTTCTCTCTTGTAAATTTTCCGGTGAGGGAAATACAAAAAGTAGATGGTTTAAACATCAAAAAGTGCGTCCTACACACTTTCCGTAATCATGCATCACTCTCTCCGAAAGTTACAGGAAATTCGCCGCCAAGAAATGTAGAGCGGCGAACAATTATAATCTTAACTGGCATTATCATGTATTACAAAATAATTTTTGGTCTACATTGCAGTGATACACACCATGTGTATATTGACAACATAAAGCTGCAGAAAGTCCTACATAAACATAATTGATACAACAGCAGTATGTGAATAGACAAGTCAGAATTCAGCCAGGATTTTCTATACATCAAATTTCTAACACAAGAAATAATGAATTTGCACTTACAAGAGTCTAAAAGTACAACTGAGATCTGAAAGAATGATTTTTTTTCATTAAAGAATGATGTATTCTCAATATTTGATTCTGATAAAAATTACCTAATTTTTTTCCTGTAATTTGACTATATATCTATTCACTAACACATCCTACTTCTATCATCTCTAGTCCTCACTGCTGTACAACAAAATCAATTTCTATGCTACAACAAAGAATTAGTGTTAGACCTAACTAACGGGGTTAGTGCTCTGTACACGTGACATGGGACGAACAATTTGATGATCAGCAATCTGTATTACTATTTCAAGATTTTCCTCAAGAAAGCTGATGCGCGAACGGGATGGATATACAGAAAACAGCGAAACACGGGCAAAACAGGCCCGATCAATCCATCCCGTGTGAAATACTTATCTCAGGAAGATAAGAGGGCCCAGTACATACCTTCATAACGATCCCGAGATATACAATCAGGTGTCTGCGTCATCCGAAGCAGCTGAAAAGAGCAATGAAACGCTTCTTAACTGCCTTGTTTGCAGACATTGAGGTTTTGCAAGGCCTCGATAGCTCCCTCTGGCCAGCAGAACCGATGGCGCATACGTGGCTGATCTACCCATCAGTGTGTGATGGTTGAACATACCACCAACCGATCCCTGTGAAATATGAAACAACAGAGTCATTCTCTTCCTTCTATGTTGAATTTTGTTGTTCCCTTTCCCTTTCCTTTTGCAATTCAGCCTCCCTCTGAGCTCTCTTCTTTTCTTCTTCAGCCTGTTTAATGTTTTCGTCACAAGCTGTCTGGAACAACTTCACAAAGTTTAAGAGGGTTGCAGTAACTGGATACAACGAAAAAGACATCGACTCAGCAATGTTCAATGTCTGTCAAATAAAAATAAAAAAACAGAAATTCATGTTACCTTGCTCAAGGGGGCATTTTGCAGGATCTTCACCAAAATATAGAGCCAGTTGATCAGAGCTTCGTCCCTACAGAATAATTTGAATGATGAATAACTCGATCACGAAGGAAAATAATCTGAGAATAGTACATAACCCATTACATGAGAATAATTACCGCAACAGTATATAGATTCATTACAGAGGACACTTGAGCCTCAGCATCACCAACAAATTCCTTCAACGTCTGCAAGACTCTCGTGTTAAGACGACATTTTGCAGGGTACATAGTATGCACCATTTGTCAATGAAGGAATACCTTGTGAAAAATTTCTGATACAGGACCATCGTTCTCTGAGGCCACCAGTTCCTGCCTCACCTTTTCCAAACCCTTGGTAATGGATTGCATTTCTTCTGCCAAAGCTTTTAGTTGTATCTGCAAAAAGCTTATTTCATTTCAAGTCGTAACTAATTAAAATATCATCCATTAGTGTAGTTGAGATATGGACCTTTGAAGAAGCTTCCAAGTTAACGAGATCTTTGTGAAAGTCTAGAAGATCTGGTGTTTTGCTGGCAATTACCTGAAGGACAAATAAAGCAAGAAATATTCACATATAAGAAAGTCGAACTGAGTCTAACTACGCTAAGCACATATGTTACGTAAAGCAAGTTCTAGGGACTGGGCCAGGTCTCAGTAACCGTGTCAACATCATTAGCTCGAGGTTTTATTACATCTATCTTCGTTCATTTAATAGGCTCATGAAAAATCCAAGCACATTCATCACAATATCTACTATTAACACATTAAACAATAGAATTTTTTTTTTTTTTAAAACAAAGCCAAGGCTCAATAATTGAGTCAATATCATATTATGATCTCATTACTATTGGTAGTGCCTTCTAGCTCATTTCACCAACTTAGCATCCAAGATTTTCAGCATCTTGTGTTTTTGCAGATTCTTTGGAAATTACGTAGTATCTCATGACGTTGCTCCAGATAACATTATAAAGGGTAACCGAATAGAGTTTTATTCAACAATTTGTTTTGTTGTCCCCGTTTGTACAGAAAAGATGCTGATGGAAATCATTCGTGCAGAATTCAACAATTATAGTTTCTATTTCTCTGTCTTCTCTATTATTCATGTTCTTCTATTTTCTGTTCATAAGTGAAGCAGATTCAATAGAAAATTAAAAGGTTAAAAAGGAAACAGGCAGATACCTTACAAAGATAATGCATGAGTGTCATCTTGACAGTGGTTGCGCGTGTATCCGTCAGTTTCAAAAGACTATCCAATTTGAATCCAACAGCACTACCTGAACGACAAAAGGAGTATTTAGCTTTGTTAAAACCTGAAACTGATTTCTGCATGAAGCAAATCAAATATGAAAATTGATTCATGCTAATATAAAGGTGCATACCTCTGGCAGTTCCCTGATTCAATGTATTTCCAAGATACAATATTTTCTTCATAATTTCTTTCAGTTTGGTGGAGTTCCGGACCTGAAGATGAGGAAAAAGTGATTATTCAATTAAATATTAAACAAAAAACAGATAGCAAACCAATAATTACCAGAATCCTCTATGTACCTCTTCACAAGCAGAGCTTACGATAGCCAAGTTTTTCTTGAAATCAGAAACCTGAGATAGAATGCCAACTTTTAAAATTTGAACGTAACAATAAATCTCAGAAGTTTTATCAACATTAAGCAAACCTGAGCGTTGAATTGAATCTTGAATAGGAAAATCATCAATTTGGATTCCACTCGTGGTACTTTCATCAGCTCCAGGAAAAACTAAAACCATCCAACAAGATGAACCCATTACTAAAATGGAAAGTGAAATCAGAAAAGAGAAATGACACGTAATTTTCAAAATAGCCAGTCAGAAATGCCATCACAACAGTTTCTATGCTGCATATTACGTCCTCTAAAGATTCATGAAACAAACCCTAACTTCCTCGCACCAACGACAATTTGTAGAAAAAACCCACAACTTATTAACCATCTACTATTGACGTAGTGTGTTCATTAGCATTAATCCTCCATAAGAAACTCCAGAGAATATTTTCTGGATAACATTCAGGGAGCAGATGTATATGCGAATATCAGACAACATTCCTTGTTATAGAAAATTTGTTACCAAAAGATATGCTATACAGATGAACTTATTGCGGCAAATAGCAGTGAATCGTATCACAATGGTAATCCAGTGTACAACAAATACTATAGTAGAATAGTGAAAGTTTGGATCCAAACCTGTTCACACTTGCCCAAATTCTCAATGTCGCCTGTGTAACCCTAAAAGGTTATAACGCGCTAAATTAGAAGAAAGTAATGATACTTTGGAATTATGGCAGAATACGATGCAAATGAGGTTTCACCTTAAGAAGTTCCATCTCTTCCTTTTTTGGACAAAACTTTATGAGATTTTCTATTTGATCAGCATCCAAAACTGATTCATCCAATGCAAGAACTCCAGCCTTCAACAAAATCACACAACTATTACAGCTTTGTTTCACAATACCAGAACATTTCCACTCAAAGAAAAATTCCAAGCTAGGTCTGAAATAGGGGAACTACTAAAACTCCTATGGCCTGATAACCAAAGAGCTACTCTATATTTGATTCTTTTCAAAAAGTCCTCCTCCGATTCCACGAAAAACAAGCTTGTATCGTGTATAAATTCATGATATTATAGCATTAATTCAGAAATGAAGATGCCAGTGTCTCTAACATTTAGCTCTATTTCTCAACTCCAACCATAACTTTGTTTCTCGCATCAAATTTTATCCACCCCCTAAATTCCTCATTCTAGCTGTCGAATGTTATTTCACATTTCCTTGATTTTTTCTAAAGGAAATTTCAAACGAGAGAGAGAGAGATATAGAGGAAATAATATCACCATTCATATCAATAACCAGGATATAAGTCATTTAAGAAATAGTAGTTAGAGAAAAGGCACCCCATTGAAGTCATTCAGAAGAAAAGAAAACTAAAAATATCCATGGAAGCTCATCAAACACATTCATATTTTCACTTATGGAAACAAGTTTCGCATTAGGGAATAGGAGTTACAAATGAAAGAAAAGATGCGTTGAGATTACCATCATGTCAGGAAGTGGCATTTTCACTTTTGTAAGCATGATTTCACAGTTATTTGCCCTCTTTAGGTCAACCTACAAATAGAGACGGTAGTCTGAGCACAAGAAAAAATTGACCAGAATATAAAATAATAACTAATTGCTTTGTTGTACACAAACTAATCAAGTAAGTAAAATCATCAACTATCATACATGCATACACTCAAATCTCATTGTTCCATAGTTTATAAAAGTTCCTCAATAATGTGCAATCAGGTCTCCTAAAACAAAAGTCTCCTAGAGAAACAAGTTATTAGATTCAGACAGCATTACCAGCTGGACTTTAGTAGGTTTAGATGCAGCCTTCTGACCTCCAGCTTTGCCACTATTCTTCTTTGGGACTGTGGCAGAGAAAAGAGTCTCAATTTCTGACACATCAAATTCTGGTGCACTAGAAGTAGAGGGCAAGATATCAGTAACTTCAAGGAATCAGGAAACCAAGAAACAAAGACAAAAAACTGGTAAATGATTTCAGAAGCACGTACACATAGAGAGATATTTAATTAATGTGGTAGAAGCATTTATTCAAAGCAACGGAATCAAACTTAAGAAATAGAATACTTTTCATTTAGGAAAGTTTTTTAAAACGCTTAAAGTTACTGAAATTATAGAGTGAAACACAAACTAGCACAACATGAAACCAAACCAAGAGAGAAAGAGTAATACACTTGTGGCGCCCCCTGCCTCTGCAATTCTTCCCATAAGCTTCCTTTTAGTGCTCTAGTCACCTTGCTCCAATGAAGTGGCTTCAAGGTAGATTTTCGAGGTGCTGCGCCTGACATCCCAGGACGTGAAAGTCCCCGCCCCCTACCAAGCCCAGGTGGGGGTGGAGCACCTCCAGGTGGTAGTGGTGCACCTCCAGGTGGGGGTGGTGCGCCTGGTGGTCTAGGAGCACCTGGAGGTGGTGGTGGGCCAGTTGCATGACCTCCAGGAGGGGGTGGCGGAGGTGGAGCTCCTCCCATAGGTGGAGGGGGTGGAGGAGGGCAACCAGGTGGTGGGGGTGGTATTGGGGCACCAAATGGGGGAGGTGGGGGTGGTGGAGCACCAAATGGGGGAGGGGGTGGAGGAGGTGGTGCACCAAATGGGGGAGGTGGTGGAGGAGTACCAAATGGGGGAGGTGGTGGAGGAGGTGGACCAATTGCAGGCGGGGGAGGTGGTGTTGGGACACCAAATGGAGGAGGTGGAGCACCAAATGGAGGAGGTGGTGGTGGAGGTGGACCAATTGCAAACGGTGCCGGTGGTGTTGGGGCAACAAATGGAGGAGGTGGTGGAGGAGGTGGAGCACCAAATGGAGGAGGTGGTGGAAGTGGACCAACTACAGGCGGAGGAGGTGGTGTTGGGGCACCAAATGGGGGAACGGGAGGAGGTGGTGGAGCACCAGATGGAGGAGGGGTTGGCGTCAGGGGAGCTCCAACTGGGGGAGGGGGTGGTGGAGGTGGAGGTGGTGGTGGGGCTGGAGCCAAAGGTATTACTCCACATAAAGAAGGGGCTGATAGTGGCGCATCATCAGGATGAGATGGAAAAGGTAAAATGTTTTCAATAGAATAAAGTGGTGGAGGAAGCACTTCAAATGAAGTAGAATGTGGAGATACCAATAAAATATGAGAATGGGGAGGAGGTGGTGGTGGTGGTGGTGGAGCACCAATCCCAGGAGGTACGGATGAAGCTCCACTCACAGGAGATGGTGGTGGCGGTGTAGCTGCAGAAGGATCACCCTGTAAATCAAGTCCAAATAGGGGTAAGTGTGGGGGTAGGGGTGGGGGTGGGGGTGGTGTTGGAGGTTGAGGCAGAGAACTTGATACTACTAAAAGTACAGTCCAAGGGGGTGGTGGAGGTGGAGGGGGTGGTGGGAAGACTCTACTAAAATTCTCCATACTTAATGAGGTTGGAGGTGGGGTTTCTGGAGGAGGAAGGAATGACATTCCCTGCAGAGTTATAACTAAGCTAGCAGCTATTGAGGTTGATGGTAGAAATGGAGGGGCAGGGGGAGGTAGAGGCGGAGGCGGATGCGGTAACTTAGAAGTTGCAGTTAGGGAAGATGGAGGCAGTGGTGCTGAAGGTGGAGTCGGTGGCAGAGGCGATTCCGAAGGAAAATGAGTAGAAGTACCAGCAAATGAAAATAATAGAGGTGGAGGTGGAGGTGGAGGTGGAGGTGGTGGAGGTGGAGGCTGGTTCACATCTCCATCTTGAGACATTCTGGCTGGTGGTAAAGCAGGTATATTTAATGGTGATTGAGAGAGAGGATCATGCACTGGTGGAAGTGGTGGCTCTGCTCGATTAAGTTTGTGGGCCTCTTGTACCTCCTTCGTTTCTGAAGTCGAAGTTGGGGAAGAAGCCTCTTCTGTTGGTGACAAATCTATTAACGAGGAACAAGATGCATGCTTCTGATGATAAGATACATAAGTGACACCAGCCGTAGCTCTAGCTTCTGGAATTTCAGGAATGGACTGGGTCCTTTTTTTGCCACCCGATGGAGGATCCTTAAGAGCTAATATTGACGGAGCACTGTTACGCCTTGACCGAGGATAATATACATGCATTGAATTAGTATAAGAACCTTTATTGGAAGGTATCCACCTGGATACAGCAGTTGGCTTTGCTTGTCGAGCTACAGCCGAATCTTGTTGCTTTGTTTTCTTTATGGTAACATCTGAAGCAGATCTTGATCTTGAAACTGGCCGCTTCTTCTGGGCAATGGAGACCCCCTTATCCAACCTCTGATCATCGTCATCAACAGCAAGATTCTGATCGGAACCTTTCCTTTCAATCTTCTTCACTACAATCACTTCTTGACTTTGGTTATTTTCCTCTTCCTCAAACTTACCACATGTACCAGTATTTGCAGATGTGGTTTCTGCATTACTGTCCACCTCAGTAATCACACAAGTTGACTCTAATTCAAGATCCCCATTCTGCAACTTCTGTTCATTATTATCAACAACAAACTTATGTTCTGAATATTGCTTTTTTATCTTCTCCATAATAGGCACTTCTTGACTTTGCTTATTTTCCTCTTCCTCAAACTTGCCAGATGTGGTTTCTGCATTACTGGCCACCTCAGCAATCGCATACGTTGATTCTATTTTGAAATCCCCATTCTGTAACTTCTGCTCAGAGTCATCAACAACAAGCTTTTGTTCTGAACCTTGCCTTTCAATTCTCTCCACTATAGGCACTTCCTGGATTTTCTCTTCTTCAAACTTGTAGCATGTACCAGCATCTTTAGATGTGGTTTTTGAATTACTGGCCACCTCCGCAACTTCACACCTCGACTCTGATAAAACATCCCCATTCTGCAACTTCTGCTCGTCGGGATCTTGATTTTCAATTTTCTTCATTTTAGGCGTCCCTTGACTTTGCTCATTCTCCTCTTCTTCAGACTCGTCATAAGTACCAGCAATCTCGTCAGTGACTTCCCCATTATTGTCCACCTCAGCAATCACACCCGTAGACTCTAACTGAACAACCCCATTCATGAACAACTTACTAGTAGGATCCACCTTGTTGCCATGTTTCTGATTGGGTTCATCTATTGCCCACTCTTCAAATGCATGATGTTCCAAATTACCCTTCCAAGCTACTTCCTGATGATTTTCATTGACCTCCTCACTAACTTGAAGTGTATCGGATTCCCCCTTAGCATCTGCCCCATCAACAAAACTGCTAAAGATTTCTTCTGCCTCAAAGAATTCATCAGGAGAGGCAACATCTGTGTCACTGTCATCACCTTCACTTACCTCCTCAGTGGTGATAACAGACGGGAGAGAATCTGCATCTGAAAAGAGTACCTGATACAACAAAGATATTTTCAACGCATAAAATTCAAAGAATTTGAGAAAGTCAGCACAATCAATACAAAACCTCACCTCTGCTCTAAATTCCCTCGAGATTTGGTCCTTTGCATCCCAAAGAACATCAACGTCATCACGTGTAAGCATCAAAACATTAGCTCGAACAAATTCGGTATGGAACATAATTCGAAAAATCATTTCCTCTGACAATAGATCATCATCCAAATGGATGCACTCAAGGACGATATCTCCTTGAACACGACAATGGATATCTATTTTTACTACTTCACACTCGTCCTGCAGCCACATATCATAAAAATAACTAAAACATTTTTTCAATCCCAATTTAATGTGAAGTTCAAGAATCGTAGCATACCTTTCGATATAGATGTATATGTTTCTTTACTCTAGAACTTGAAAATAAAAGCTTCGAACTTATATTGGATGTTCTTGAGAAAGACTCCTGACCATATACACGGACAATTGGTCGGCATCCTCGCCCACCATCATATAGAGGAAGGAATCTGAGTATTATACAATCTAAAGCTAGAGGTGCGTCTGATGATGGCCAATCCAACCGAAAATTTCTTCTAGAAATATACTGAAGATACCTAAGTTGAGATGGTTGTGGGTTCAACGGGGTCAAAAGATGTAGAAGTTCTCTAGGTGCTTGTTTGTATACCATTTCAAGAGTCTTCGCCTCACCGGTGTACTGCCTCCTATAAAGAAGAAGGCCAGCTAACATAAATGCAAGTACAGGCCATCCTCCCCTTTCACAGTGCATTAAAAGAACATTTTGCTGGCCCTCAACCGATAACCAGTTCTCGCTGGATCTCAAGAAGTGGTGGATCATCTCCAAGGGTAGCAACGGACACCTTTCATACTGCTGAGGGTAATCCATGACTGTCATAGCATGCTGAGACAATAGATCAAATAATTGGCTCCTCTTATCCCCTTCTTTGAAATTGAAAACCATAAAACCGGCATCGGGGTAATGATCTCGTAGCTGACCTACAATCCCATTCATGTATGTCCTGTACTCGTCCTCGTCAAGCACATCGGTGGAGAAGCAGCAATCAAACACTACATTGACAGCAAAACAAATGGTAATACCATTTTAATCTCGTATTAACTTCTGCAAAAGCATAAAGTACCAAATTGTTTCCAACATATAAGAGGTTTATCAGAATACAACAATAGAATGGCTGATCTTACTAGGCTTTTTGAAGTTAACAAAAAGAAACTAATGTGGAGGAATCAGGAGAAGTCAATATGGCAGTTCAAAATGAAAAAGTTTGTAGAAATAATAAACATCATATTACACTTTTCAGTTAT
>JAUEKW010167868.1:6622-17055 GCA_032274785.1 Ajuga reptans | reverse complement strand
ACATCCATAAAGCGCACTAAAAGTTTGCTTTAATGTATACTCTATCAGCCCGATCAAGAGTTGAACTCCTTAATATCATTTAAAAATCCAAAAATTAATTCTCTTGTTTTGTTATTTCAGTATTGTTTTAATTAGTCTTTTGTTAGTGAAATCAATCAAACCACCCCCCCCTAACCATTTATTGCTTTATTTTAGTTGTTTTCAATCTATATTTGCTTGATTTGTCAATTTACACTATCCCACCGTTCTCTGTGGTTCGACCCGACTTAACACTTTACTCTTGTAAAGTTAGAAATCAGTATAATACAAAAATTCTTTTGGTGGCACGGAACGTGAATTAACGACGTACGTTTCGAGCACCACCAAAGATAAACTACTCTTATTTTCTTGTTAACCCACTTTTTTTTATCTTTTCTTTTTCTTTGTTTTTTTCATTTATCTTTCTGGAATAACTAAAATTGAGAAATTTTGTTTTCAAAATTTCTTTCATTTTCTCTTTTCAAAATTAACTAATATTGAGAATCTCCTTTTGGAAATTAAATGAAATTGAGAATAATTGAAGCGATTATTCTTTTTTGGACTAATACATTTCAATTAAAATAGCAGTAGTGAATACGCGTTATAGTAGCGAATGAAGAATAAAGTTTCTTAAAGTTCAATATCAGTGACACTTTTCTCGGCTCAACTACGTCACAAGAAATATTGGATATATTTTATGTTATCAATTGCGAAAAAATAGTATAGCCACTTGATTATACGAACTTCAATAATACTTTTGTTGCTAAAACTAACTGTTGGAATAAACCTCTGGGTTACCTCAATTGGTTGTAGCGGAATTGGGCCCCGGATCGTATACGGGTCGAACCACGTGTTGATCCTCGATGTCTCGTACTCCTAGTCAGGGTGGAAACCACAAGTGGAAATCCACCACTAACCACAATCCGAGAGCCATCTTGGTTCTTGGAAAACTACGCTTAGGTTTTTCGATACTGCTTTCTCTCTGAATTATCAGTACAATATATCTCTCTTACTTTATGTTTACCGTATGTTAAGTGATAGAGAATGGGGGTGAAGTCAATGGGTTAAATATGGGATGATGGGCCTCCCATTAATTGGGTCAGTCCGTAATTAATTATGGGTCTACCATAATTACCCATCCCATTAATTGGGTCAGCCCACCTGGGTGCCCATTGACTCGGTCCATTAACCCGGGTAATATCAACATCCCCCACTCACCCATGAAGGCTAGACCGTAACCTATTGTGATCTTTCCAACCTCACCAAAATTATACTAGCAAATGGATCGTGTGACCTGCGAGTATCTCAAGAGCATAGAGCTATACACTGGTTAAGGTGTACAACAACTCCACATCAAGATTTAGAGCATAAAGTGGTACACTGGTTAAGGTGTACAATAGCTCGTCATCAAGAATCGGAGGACAACAAACTCGCTATGCCCCAGACTCATTATCTTAACCAAGAATCAATATGCCTCCTTGTCCGTTACAACTATGAATGAGCATACCAGATACATCACTTCATCTTACATTTACTATTACGGTCCTTGAACATAATTGACGCCAGTGAATCTCTAAGTAGTGACGGAAATAATGGTCTTCATTTCTCCTTATATCTCCTAATCCTTTATCCAGGTGCTTTTCTAGACATGCCCCGCATGGCCAAATAATTTCTTGGTTATTGGGAACATGTTAAAGTCGCAACACTAAGATAAAGACTACAGATACTGGAAAAAGTCCTAAGAGCATAACATGAGGTAATGCAAACCTCCGGATCTCACACAGAGTAAATAGGGACTCATTTCTCATTATCCGTTTTGGTCACAAGCACACGTTGTATGAAACGCATATTACAATGTGTTATTTCCCTTAAGGAAGTGCACGTCATTTATAAAACACATTGTACAGATCTTGGTCTAAGTGCATCCCAACACTTAACCCGAGTTTTCTCCTTGGATGTCCTCAAGTCAACGTCTAACTCGAGAAAACTCACATCTGGCTATTGACAAGTCTAAATCGATCACATTGATCTCATCTTAGTATTTTTGTACTAAGGTGACACATATAGAGTCAACAAAATTATCTCTATACAAGTCTCATCTCCACATGTCACCCGACATTAGAGGTGATTGCTCGTGTGAGAAAGGCAATCATTCCTTAACTTGTCCGACATACTTTTGAATGAATCATATATTCATACGTGTACATAAGTATATTATAATCACCTCCCATTATGTGATAATTATCCCAAATAAAGTCAAGTGGTGATATTCTTGGTTAGTATTTGGAATTTCTCATAAGCAATGTCCCATCTATGGACTGTGAGCTGCCAATGCCCCCACTCAACTGCTTATTACTCCAAAGTAACTCAATCTCTTTAACCAAAACATCTTTGCACTGTAGAGGCAAAAGCTCCAAGCTTTGCATTGATTATGGAAATCAGTACATTCTCCCAATACTTGAATCTCTCCGAGATGATCTTGGCATCTTGCAAGAATAACTTACTTAGATACAGATTCTCTATGATATGTATCATTGTACTGAGTATCAGCTATGTATCATTCCATTCAAATCATGATTCCTCTGCTTAGGGAATGGTACAGTGCATATTTTGCATCCCAAGAATCCGTTCAAGTGTGCTCCCTCCCTCACTTCTACTAGAATTCAATTAATGCTTCATTACTAAACCCATGGCATAGCCTACACTAAGGCACACACTTCTCTTAGTTATATCAAGCTCCTAACAGTACTAGAATATTGTACTCTGGACATCATAAACTTCTCCTTAGAAGTTATTGGACACATTCACTGGCTTTCAAATATCGTCTTTAGCCAATAAGAGTATTAGTGGATGCTTAAGCATCCATTTGGAATCATCCTGAGACTTTTACAAGTGACACTTACTCAATCACTAGTAGTCCTCTACATGATCCTTTGGAAACTCCACTTATCCCATAAGTAACCCTAACCTTATCTTTCAACTCCGAGTTGTAAGACAAACTATCTATCAATGGTCAGAATACTCAAGTTTATTGTTCATTGGCAAAATCTATTAGATTGCAAATTTTCCTCTTGGTGTTACAACTCTCATATCCATTCATCATGATGAAGTTGTATGAGATTATTACTCATGTAACATCTCATATACCATTGATTTGAAAACTGTTATTAGGCCATGAACTTGATTTCTTGGCCCTTGACTAAAAACCTCTTTGGGTGTACCAATTTGTTTATCAGTCAAGTTCTCTACTGAGAAATAGAGTCTCTCAACCACCTCAAAATGCAATTCTAATTCTAAGTAACTAAGGATGAATTATGGTAAAACTCATCGTTGGCAGGAAATGTCTTCAAAGACAAGTCCTACGCACTGAAGGTAACTTTCCAACCAATTTGAGTCCCATACCCCTTAACAGTTTCAACATCCTTTTGAGAACCTATTTTTCACAATCACTTTTGTCCACCCTAATTGATACAAGTTCCCTGACCTGGTTTCAACAACACCAATTAGACAATTATTTCTTTGCTTTTCATCCATCTACCCCCTCCCCCCCTCCCCGGGCAAAGATAACACAGAGTGTAACTCATGATTTCGCCTCACTCTGAAATTCTAGAGATTCATCATCAAACATGCCTTACAATCTCATAGATTCAAGCATGTATTTCTCAGTATTGTTCTATTGAAGTAATTCAAATAGATCATGATATCACTGAAGGTTGACCCACACTTGGATCTTGTATCAGGATATCCATTTAAATTATCCGTAGTTCATCCGGATGCAGATCTTCATTGAATACTTCTAAGAACTCCTACTAGGAAATATCTCCAAAATTATTATGTTTTGTGATTATACTTCAGTAACGAACTTATCAATTTCTTCACATTTGAACAAGTAGTCTTTGGACCGACAGAGTATCCCTTATAGATACATTTCTCTCTTGAGGATATAGCTTTCCAAACTTAATTGGAAAATTATTCCCTTAAGCCACTGATCCTTAGGATCCTCATTGACCCATAGAACCCTCATTCGCGTAAGTCTGACTATCTACAGGTCCAAAGATGTTACGATATATGTTAGTTACTGATTCAATGAATACCTTGATTCAATGGACACCTTTGGACCCTTCAGATGTTCAATTCCGTTAGACTTAATTCCGTTACATTGACCCTTCAGATGATCATGAGATTTTCACACCATCAATTAGTCTAAGAGCGCTCATTTCCCTATTCATTTGATTCCTCCTTACGTTTGCACGTTGTCCAAAACACTCCAGTGTCTATGGAATTTTAGGGAATCAAATAAAATGATCAATTCGTGTGATCAATATGTATAGGATGATTAGGATCCATGACTAAGTACTATGTTGTCGAATCACAAAACACCACAATGGATTAATCGCAATAGAAAGTTTTGTCCTAATTGTCTATGGAATGTTACTAGTGTTGATGATGAAGCAAAACTAAGCCCCCACTGGGATGAGCAATTCTGGAAAAATGACTTCTCGAGTGTATTTCTCCTCACCTCAATTAGTTCATTATGTTATGCCTAATGTAAACTAGTCTAGTGCACATTTGCACTAATAAGTCCACTTTTAAAGGCATACGCATTTGCTTGTTTTCTTCTAAAAACACTAAACATACTTGTCATGTCCACCTGCAACATTGTCCCAATGTTTATCAACCAATCATTCTCTCGTTATCTCAAGTTAAGTCTTGATCTTAGAAGAATTCAAACTGAAACTAAAATTTGTCCACTTTCAAGATGCTTAAGGACAACAAATAGGAAATTTTTTGGGCATCATGCAATTCTGAATTGCAAGTCCCAATGTCTAATTGTTAACTTTAGCATATTGCAAATCCAATTTGCAGTGATAAATGCCTAAATTATCAATTATGACATAAGTTCCTGTATTTATCCTCACAATCCTATGAAAATAGACAAAATTATTCTCAAGATTTTCAGTTCTCACATCCATTATCTTAAATCCTTTTACCCGAAGTAATGGAATTAATTTATGAGATCGACACTGTCTAGCATTTACAGTCATTCAAGCTGAGTTTGCACCATTAAGTGCTCTCAAAACTGGTCATGGCATCTACTGCCACACTTACTGAATATTGTAACATTCACAACCCTCAATGTCAACTCCCTTGGCATGATGTGTCAAGAAATAAAAAATACAATTTGGAGTAGCACAATTAAGTGATGTTCCAACTAGTTTCAGTACATATGTTGAGCCAAACATAATTCATTGTATTTGCTCATATATTCGATTTTCCAAAATGACTCATTTGTCTTTATTGGGAGACGTCCTTCTAAAATCCGTTGTTAATATCTTCCCTTTTACACTGTATCGTGTTCCTCTTATGTCCATAATTCAATTCTTAACAGGGAACATGAAAATTGATTTAGCAGCTCTGAGCCACTTCTAATCATTATAAAGTGCAACATCCTCAAATATATGAACTCCCCCAATGGGCATGATCGACTTTTGGATGCCCTCACTCAATCGGAAGACACTAGGCTCTAACTTAAGCATCTATTGTTCACAGAGAAGACTTGGATTAAACCTTTCACAGGTGATGGTAAACTTATCCAAATTTTACTCTGATATTCCCGGATATCTTGAGTTAAAGTATTTTCTCATTAAATGAGAGTGATTATCAAGTACATAGCCAGTTTCATATCCAAGTTTTCGTTGGTAGAGGAATCGTCATAAAATATATACTACTAGAACCACTTCTGGTTCCTTCTCTAGTGCAACACTGACACCCTTCTAGGGTTCTTATGATTCAGTTGATGTCATTCAAGACCAGCTCTAGGGCTAGTACATATCCTAATTGTTATGACCTCCTAGTCATAAATGTTCGTCATCTACTTATCAGTAAAGATAAGATTAACTATGATCAACTAACTTACTGTGTTTTAAGTTATGGTCTACGTAAAATAGAGGTGAATGCACATGTTTGTGCTTCCTAAATGTACACAAGATTTTGTTCTTAGAATTAAAATTATGATAGATTGATGGAAGGTATGACCTCGAAAGTTCACTATGTTCCCAATCATCACCCATATCCAACTATCGCACTACCACAATTCAATCCTTAATCACAAAATCTCTAACAATTATTGGTGAGAATTCAAGGATTCTTCCAACCCATAACCCCCACTCAAGTTCCCAATCATGTTCTCAACACGATTCAACTATGTTTATCACACTTAAGTTTTATCGACAACAAGTTGATCACACATAATGTGTGGTTCAACACACGGTTGAGTGTCAAGGATCTCAATGCATGCACCATTTTCATGCTTAAGAATGCAGTTTCAAAACAAATTAGTGCTCTTAACTCAATCCCATTTATGACAGACGACCTTCCCATTACATACTCACGAAATGTCTTTCAACTTTAAAGTCACTTTTTTAGTACCGTAATAAAGTCCATCTTCATCTATCAAAAGATATCACATCTCTCCGAATATTGACTAAGCATTGTGATCAATCCTGACCTAAGCCTTACTCCTAGTAAGCTTAAAGGCATGTCAATGAACTCAATCTTGTCAATCAACGGGCGAAGGGTTAGATTAGACATATCCAATCAGTAGCCTACTTAAACTCATTCAGAATATCCAATGAGGAATATGGCTAATAATCCTATGCGATTCATTGCTCATCAGTTCATCTTGAATATTTTAACAAGCTTAAGGCAATCACACACTTCACAGATTTCTCCAGGAAAATTATGTACTATTCTCACATCCCAAACCAATTTCTTAGGATTTAATTAACATTCTTAAATAGATTTAAATTACTAAACAATTCAGAATCCATCAGAAAAATAATTAAAAATCACAGAAAAATAGGACACAGAAAAAATATATCACAAAAATATCCCTGGGCAGAATCTGATAAGCCACACACCCTCACACGCCTCCGGAAGACACAAATGCACAGCACGCACCTCCACACACCGCCACGCGCTACACATGCGCTACCCACGCACCGGCAGTAGTCCGGTGACTGGCCGGTGTTGGTTGGCGGCAGTCCGGTGCTGGTCGGGCAATGGGCCGGTGGCAGTTCGACGGTGGTCTTGCAGTGGTCCGGTGATCGGCTAGCGACATTCGATAACTGCCTCGATGACCTGTTCTACGACGGTAGTCTTGCGGCGGTCCGGTGACCGACCGACAGCGTTCGATGATTGTCCCAACGACAGTAATCTACCGTGAATCGATGGTGGACCGGTAGTGGAACGATCTGGTCTCGTTCCTAACCGGTACCAAACCGACTCGATCCAACTACGAACCGACAACGGTCCAGTTCTGGACCAATCTTCTCGGTTGTGCCCACGTGTCATCCGTAACATGTGTCAGAGTGTCATTGGCTGATGTGGTTGACGTGTCACCACGTGGCGGTCAATGTGGCCACTTACTCACCGTTTATGTGACACACATGGCACAATTTTATTCGCCCACGTGTGCTGACGTGGCACAATATGCGTCACCCTTTGACTAATCGAAGCCTACTCTCACCTCCGGAGAGTGGCATGCACCAGCCGCCTTCCCGGCATTTCCAGCCGGCGGCGCTCTGGCTACCCCCCCCCCTTCTCGACCATTCTAAGTTTAGTGGTGCAATTAGTTTTCCAATCCGACACTCCTAACTATGTGTTTGGATCAAAAAAATTCTTTAGGGAGAGTGGAGAACCTAGTTCTTCATGTTCTTCATCAAGAACACTCCAGAAAACAACGTTGATCCATTTTCAATCTTTTAAGGCACATTATTGCATCCAATACAAGTCCGATTTATACATGTAATATATCAAATTGAAGCACATTCAAAGAGCTATCCAATCATACCAAATATGTGTATCAAAACAGCCAAATAACATGCTTAAAATAGGTACAATCGAATAATGCACATATGCATATTTCCAGAAAAAAAATTCCAGAAAATCATATTTTTCTTCCATACTTCAAATGCATATATCTCACTCAATTTAAGTAAAACAAATATGCATAATATATCTTTGGAAAGCCTTTTAAACAAAGAATCCAAACATATAACATTCATGCAATTTGAAGAACATTAATTGGACGATAAATGAATCCGAAATAGAGTGAAGAATCAATTTTCGTCATATTTTTCAGATTTACATGCCCAACTTAAAAAAATCATATAAAATTCATTTCTCAACGAAATTCAGTGATTCAAGTTGGAGATTGAAGAAACAAATACATAGTATTTAATTCTATCATGAACTTGCCAAAAATTAAAAAAATAAACAGGTGGAATAGGGCTTGAAAGCCACTGCACGAATTTACATATAACAAAAATCATGCATTTTTTAACAAAACATAAATTAAAGTGGATTCTAACATCCGTGGCTCTGATGCCACTGTTGGACATAAATCTCCGGGTTATCTCAATTTTGTTGCAGCAGAATTGGGCCCCGGATCGTATACGGATCGAACCACGACTTGAACCTCGATGTTTTATACTCCTAGTCAGGGTGGAAATTACAGGTGGAATCCACCACTAACCACAATCCAAGAGCCATCTTGGTTCTTGGAAAATCACGCTTAGGTTTTTCGATACTGCTTTCTCTCTGAATTATCAGTACTGTATATCTCTCTCACTTTACAGCCACAAAACTTCTTATTTACCTATTTTGCCCTCAATATTCACTCTTTCCTATTCAATGCCACCATGTGCCTCTTTTTCTTCTCCTCAAATGATGTTGTCCCTACATTCATCCAGGAGTACTTCATCTTCATCTGCGAGACCTCCCATGATGCGTATGTGCCTCGTCCTACACCATTTCCGGCGTCATCAGCTACCTCCCCTTCCTCGCCCTCCAGGCTGGTCTCTACGCCGACATTGCTTTCACGGTGCTGTTTTTTCTCTTTTGTGGGTAATTTTTGAACAACCATAGGATTCCAGGGTACTGGAAATGGATGCAGTACATTTCGACCATGTACTGAGAAATAGCTCCACTAATTTATTTTTTAAAGTTAATTTTTTATTTTGCATTCATCAATGTCTTATCTCTTGAACCCACAATCTCTCACTCCTCTCTTACTCTGCCACACTCTGTCCCTCTCCGGTGGCGGCAGAGAATGTCGAAGCTCTCCCACCATTATTAAAGTAGAAGACGAAGAACTTACAAAGAGAAGAAGAAAGGAGCAGCCGGAAGAAAGATATTTTTCTGGGAAAAGAAAGAATTGTATTTGTCTAAATTTCTTTTTCTTATTTTTTTGGTCAAGGGGATGTGTTTCTCTCGTTTATTTTTTTATTTTTCGTAATTATTTTTCTCATTCCTTTTTTTTGAGAATATTGTTTATCTCATTTATAAATTGGCAGAGATGTTAACCTAGAAAGAAAAAAGAACAGATAAAAAAGAAAAAAAAACTTGTTTGGGATGAGAGAAGATGCGATGGGTAGAGAGAAGATGGTGATGGTAGTGCCTGACTACTTATTGTCGTGAGGAAAGAGAGAATCGGAGAGTGGGTCTGGTGGCTGTATGGAAAGAAGGAAAATTGGGGGCTATGATTAAGGGTAAAATTGGGAGTTACAGTATATTGTGGCTGTGTAAAGAAAAATATAGGCTATGTTTAGAATTATCCAAACTGTTATTCTTAGGGCCCATTACACAAGCTTGAATCAGGCCCAAAACATTGTTGACTACGACCTTGATTATACATGTTTTTATACAATAGTGCTATTGTAACATAAAATATTGCACCATTTGATAACCAATTTTTCCTACACGAGAGTAGCATTGGAACCAAAGATTAAATTAACTACACTCTCTTCAGGGGCTTATACTCTATTGTTTCATCTCCAATACCACAAAAGAATCATTTCACAACAAACTAACACATATTTTGACAATACACTATTATTATAATCTTTTTTTCGGTTGAAGGAAAAATACAATTAGTGTGCCTTCGTCAAAAGTAACTAATAAAGGGCAATTTAGGAATGTACAAAATATTATGTAATTGTGAAACCCTTGTATTTGATACCCTATATAAAGGGGATCTGATGAATAAGAGAACCATAATTATTTTGTTTCTTTTCTTGTTTATTTTTCACTTCTCTTACAACACGTTATCAGCACGAATCCTCTAACTTTCCTATTTTCAGACGATATCTTAATACCTCCCCCACAAAAAAAAAAAATCATAACCCCAATACGGATTACGTCAACTTTTTAAAGATGCTGACAACATTAAGGATGAACTTTAGTGAACGGTATCAACTATCAAGTCATTTAATCATGATAAGGTATGTGTTAATTATCGAAGAGATAATTATTAAGTTCTTAGCATGAATAGCGAAGAGGTAATCATTAATTTCTTTATTGATGTATCATATATCATTGTACAGATATATGGCGGGGGGGGGGGGGGGATTCCC
>JAUEKW010167653.1:0-17066 GCA_032274785.1 Ajuga reptans | reverse complement strand
GCTTAACTAAAGCACACAATCAAACAATGATCAACTATCCAACTTATCAGGCAAATAAGCTAATTTACAAAAAAAAAATTCTAAGAGTATAATAAATAATTCAAGCCATAACTTTTAATTTCATAAGAAATCATCAAATTGCTAAACACATGTCCTTATGCAAATCATTCAAATCATGCAAAAATACATAATTTCCAAAATCGTACATAACAACATATCCACATTTATATCAATTCTCAATTTGCCCAAAGTAATATTAACCATAAGATAGGGACTCATCCTATCAAACAACTAGACATAATGATATGTACTCATGTAATTTATCATGCTTACTCAGGTAGAACTTGTCGTAGTGCCCGGTGCCCCTTGGCTCGGTGCCCTTTTGACGGAGAATGAGGAACTGCTCCGGGGAGAGAATAGCTCGCCATTCCTACTCCGATTTCTTAACTGACGCCATTATTGGATTGGATTTCTTCTGTAAAAAACTTGGGAATGTCGAATTATTTCTGCTAAAGAGCAAAATCGTGCTAATAACGTGTTGTAGGAAAATGTAATAAAAGAATAGTAAAGAGAAGACGAGAGAAGACAAGAATATGCATGAAAGCGGCGTCTTATTATTCCATAGAAGGTCCCTTTATATAGTTACAAACTAGGGTTTAGGAATACATGAAATAAAGTGAAATGCCTATATTGCCCCTCATCAATTACTTTTGATGAAGGCACACTAATGTATTTTTCCTTCAACACTTTTCTAATTGTTAGGTCCTCTTTTTTTCTATTTACAATACAACGTATATTAGACTTTTTAAATCTTATTATGTTCGTTTTCGTATACTATATATATTGCTCATTTAAAGAATTTACATATCTTACTACATAGTGATATATTATTATTATTATTATTATTATTACAAATAACAAAAAATATAAAAATAATAATAATAATTATTAAATATATATTATTATATTTACAAACCGTGCATCGCACGGGTATATTACAAGTAAAAATATAAATTAACAAATAAGTTAATAATAATAAAAAATAAATTAATAATTAATAATATTTTTAATTTTTTTATGCTTGATTTTTTTTACTTTTTTTTATTATTTTTATTATATTTATTTGTTTCAAATATTAATTAACTCAATAATAAAAAATAATTTAATAATGAAGATAAATTAATAATTAATAATAGTTTTATTTTTTTTATTGTAGATTTTTTTTTTAATTTCTTTAGTTTTTATTCTTTTATTATATTTATTTGTTTCAATTTTTATTTTTTATTTTCTTGATTTTGCGGATCCGATATAGTATAACGTGTTTAACCGAAAGGTAATTTTTGTTTACCTGAAAAATATAATTTTATAATTTGTTGTTTTTTCTTCATTCTTATTGTGGCGTATTCGATATGGTATAACACATGTTACCAAAATATATAGTTTTGCTGTCGAAATAGTATAATTTGTAACTCTTAATTTTTTTGTTTTTTTTTTCTTTTGTTGTGACGGATTCGATATAGTATAAATTTTATTTTTTGTTCTTTCCTTGTTGTGGCGTATTCAATATGGTATAATTTCCATTACCAAAGAGTAGGATTTGATTATCGAAACAGTATAATTTGTAACACTTAATTTTTTTTCTTTTCTTTTTGTTGTAGTTAATTCGATATATATATATATTTTTTTTTTCTTGTTGTGGTGGATCTGATACAGTATAACTTGTTTAACCAACAGTATAGTTTTTTTTATTGGAATAGTATAATTTCTCATTCTTTAAATTTAATATTTTTTCTTTTTATTGCGGCGGACCCGCTATATTATAACTTATTTAACCATAAAGTATTATTTATTTTACCAAAAAGTATAATATTTTGTAATTGTTTGATTTTTGTTTTTTGTTTTTTGTTGTGGCGGATTCGATATAGTATAATTTATTTTACCAAAAAATATAATTTGTTTATCGACATAGTATAATTTGTTTTTCCAAAAATGAAGATTTGTTTACCCAAGCGGTAGAACTTGTAAATCAAAATAAAAATAAACCAAAAGTAATAATTAAAAAATCCAAAATTTAAAAAATAAAATTATAAATATAATAAAGAAGATTATTGATAAAAATATATTTTAAAATTGCAAGGCAAAAGGGTTCGGAATCCATGACCCTACTCTTTGCAAAGTAAGATACTTACCATCACACCCAGTACCCATTCAGATTTAAAACTCTTTTTAATGTACGTATGTATAAAACGAATAACATAAGAATTATGAGACACAGAGATGGGTTTCGAACCCATGACCTGGCGCCTCTTACGGTCGCGTGCCTCACCACCAAACCACGACCTGTTTGTATGAAACAAACGTGTCCTTATTCTATATACAATAACGCGATAAAAAAAAATCTTCGCGACCTGCAGGTCTGGTGCGGATCCATTTTGGCGGAGGCAAAAAATTTCTGAAGTGGATTTGAGCAAAAATTTAAGGTACCCCTTAAACTAAAGGGAGTGCACAATACCCTTATTGTGCACCAAGTGCACATAAGACCTTCTCTTAACAATAACCTCATCTGCTCATTTGATGCGTCACGAGTTCGAATGCCAACAGTGGCATTTAACATTAACTCTAATTAATCATTTTATTATTATGCAATCATTACTAACACATCTATTTTTTATATAATATTACAACCATCAATCTTTTCTAGCATCAATGTGACATCTGCGGTACAATTTTACTCTATACAAATTTAAATTAAAATACAATTTCATTATTCAACTTTATTTCATAATTCTATGATTTCAAAGGCAGGATTTCTCCTGATCCGCTTAAAGCGTATATCAAACACCCCTTAAAGATGTCTAGGCTGGCCCTACAAAATAGAACCTTGAGGTGGTTCGTAAGGTAGATTCTCTGATGTTTAAGTTAGAGTACGATGGTGGATTGTTAGGATATAAAAACAAAATTTGTGTGGATTGTTAGGGTATAAAAACAAAATTTGTTTCGAGTGTATATTCCATCATGTCAATGATGCCATTCTACTTTGATCTGAGATCTTTTTATGAATAATCTTAAGAGACCTTGACTCGATTCTTCGAATAAGATCTCCAGAGATAATTACCTTGAATTAGGAAATGTTGACTTGTGGAGAATTTCATTCATACAATTATATCCCATACTTTCAACATTTATGTTTAACTTAATAAAAAATAATGATTAGAATATAAAAATTACAAAAAAATAAAATATTATATCTAAAGTTCGAGAAATAAAAAACACAAATAAAGTATTAGATAAATAGAAACGTAGGAAACAAAATTTAAAAATTAAAGTTATTTAAATAAGAACAACTAAAAGTTAAGTCTAAAATGATAATATTAAATACAATTTATATTTTAGGCAAACACACACACACACACACACACATATATATATATATATGAGAATTTGATTAATTTTATTCATTTGCTAAAAACATGAAAAACTAATACAAAACAAATTAAATTAATCATACTTTTCTGTTAATCTGAATAATTTTAAAACTTTTTTTTGTCTTGTGTTCTATTTCTCATACTTTTTTGCTTCAACTATTTTTCTAGACTTCACGTATTG
The DNA here is from genome assembly GCA_032274785.1 of Ajuga reptans. Taxonomy (NCBI): domain Eukaryota; kingdom Viridiplantae; phylum Streptophyta; class Magnoliopsida; order Lamiales; family Lamiaceae; genus Ajuga; species Ajuga reptans. The sequence continues at coordinate 13,460 of JAUEKW010167653.1, read as the reverse complement.
TATGCAAAATATAATTTATTAAATTTTAGATATACTATAATATTTTAGTTTCATGTGTATTTCATATTTTAAATATCATTTTTTATTTAGTTAAACATAAAATTTGACTGAATGAGATAGAATTGTAAAAATTTGAAAACCATGATTGATTTATATAATCTTAAGGCTTGGACAAAAAACCGAGCAAAAATGATTGGAGGACTATATTGGTTTTTTTTTTTTTCGTAGGTTGTGATTTAATTAGCAATTAATTTTAACGTTGTGCTACAATTGTAAAATTGGTTGAATGTTCTGATTAAATTGAACGATTCACCTACAATTTCTGATTTCACGTTGGGAACAATTTAAGCAAAAATTGTTTGCTCGAGCCATTAGGGTATGTTTGTTTATGTATGAGCCTGCATGGGTAGGAGCATGTTAACCCAATTTTGTGTTCGTTTTAGGATTTTCTTTTGAGATGGCTGAACTAACTGTACTCTATCTTCCTCGAAAAACTAACACCTATTACTTTTTCTTTGTTCACTTTTCTCTCTCTTTTTATCTCTCTCAATCATTTTACAAATTCTAATAACTACATCAATTATCACTTGATCATCTAATATTATATTATAAAAGGAGAATGACACTCTCCTATGTGTGCCAAGTGTCCAGTCATGTTATCCGCCAAGTGTCCAATCACTCATTTACTCTCCAAATGACTCTTTAGTATCGGGTCAACCGACTCCTCATTTGCTTTAAAACAAAATGACTTTCATGTAAGGAAGAAATAGAGACAAAGGGAGAAACTAATATTAAATTAGAAATGTAAATTATTGTACTTTAAAATATATATATATGAAAAAAATAAATATGTAATAAATGAGACATGCTAGATAAGAGAACTAAAAGTTTTGTAATTTATATTTATTACAGAAGAGACATGATAGATAAGAGAACTAAAAGTTTTGTAATTTATATTTATAAAAGAAATATTTGCAATATACTTTAAAGAATTCATCACTTAAAGAAGGAAAAAAAAGAAAGAATAAAAAGGCTCTGTCAAATGCCTCAATATATAAAGATACATTATAGTTTGTATCTATATAGTTTGTAATAAGTGAGACATGTTAGATCAGAGAACTGATTCTTTTTTTCTTTTCTTTTTTGTAAAGAGATATTTGTAATATTGAGGCATACACGGGCTTCTGGTGGAACAAATTTATTGAAAAATTAATTATTATCTCTTTAATTAAATTCTCTCTTTTTTTTATCAAAAACTACCAAAATACTGTAATTAAATTTCAATGCGCTGCTCGCCAACCTTTTCGACTTGCCTACCTCTTTTTTCTTTCTTTTATTTTCTTGTTCTATTTTTTTTTTCCGTTTCAATTTCAATTTTTTTTTTGTAATATATCATGTTTATGTATACATATATATTTCTAGCTGTTTTAGATGCTCATCTTCTTAATGGTTTGTATATTACATTTTTTTTTTATTTGTGACTTTTGTTGGGGTACTTGGTAGTAAAGGCATCAAATGTTTAAGTGTGACAACCGCAGATTGGTGGCTTTTGGACTACTTTATTTTTCTTCTTTTTTCTTAATAAAAAGATAATGACTTTTGTGGGACACTTGACAAATTTTGAAGGCATAAAATATACTTAGGTGTCACCACGGGAGAGAGTGCAACCTTTTTGAATTTGAGGGAAGGGATATTTATAGTTACTGTTCACTAGGGCAAAGGGTATAACCGTCATCTGGCCCACCCAATGAGCTCGTGCCAGCTGTCCCCTACATGTACCTTTGGGCAGGAGCATTTAATACAATTGTCCTTTTGGTCGAGGGTTGTCGGGAGAATTACTTGGAGGACACACAATGGCCCTATTCGGCTCTGGACCAGACCGCCAGTGTCCCGTCCTCCCAGAGCCTACCAGCTCTGGTCATGTGAAAAGTCCCGAAGTTTCTTCTGGCTTGGTCAGCTCTGGTCTCAAGGAACTTACCAGCTCTGAAGGTGCGGAATCCGGGGTATTTCGAGGTGTATCAGCTCTGATTTATATGGCTGGCAGCTCTGATTCTAGATGGCCCTGCTATGTCCCATCACGTTCGTAATTAATTAGTAGGACTTAAACCTTAGGCTGAAAATCGTACCATTAAATATTTGATTCGAGATCATTCGTTAAAATCTTTTTTGAGCTATGTCGGATTAAATAAATCAAACAAGCCTGAACATATAATTTTACGTTTGCTAAATTTTAAAGCTCGTCTCATGCTTGAGCTCGATAAGTAAAAGTCGGTAAGTGAGAAAATCTAAAATTACTAGAAGTTTGATTCATGTTTAGCTCGATTAAAACTCGTTCAATCTCAATTCATTTATAATAATAAAAGAAATTCAAACATAATATTGTAAGCTTGATATTTAATAAAATTTCCAATAAACTTGAACAAAAGTACTTTTGTCTGAATTTGACTCATTTACAACTCTACTTAAACCTCACACGAAAATGTCAAAAATTTGTAACAATTTATTATAAGTTCAAAGTTCAACGGTTTATGTGTGTGGACAAAGTCTACGTTAATGTCTGTAGATGTAGGTAAGAATATGCCAAATGAGGCGTGGTTTATGACGTGCAATTAATAGATTATCCACATAGGATCCGAGTTGTAACTACGTGTAATAGACGGTCCAGATGATTTCAGGAGACGCAACGTATTTCCCCGTCCATACGATCCCTCTGACCCGTACGGCTACGGCCGACGCGCTTATTAGTGTGACCCCCCTAATTAATTGAATTAGACTCATTTCGTGGTTACAGGTCATTATCCAGTCAGCAGCATACCATATCCATGGGTGATTCTATGCTACCCCACCGGCACTACCTGCACTACATACATCAGAATATTTTATTAATATATTAATAAAATATTCTGATGTATCTAGTGCAGACACTACTTGCAGGGGCACCCAAGAATTTTCCTCATATCCATATGGACAAATATGAAACATGCATAATCCAAGTCCTACCTAGGGGTGATTCGGTACGATATATTGTACCGAATCATTCATACTATTACCATACCGAAATTATCAGTATATGAAAAATTCATATCGTTACCGTACCGAATTTTTGGTATACTGAATTTTATGTCGGTATCGGTATATACCGTTACTTAACGTCGATTTTGGTACACCGAAATTTTGGTGTATCGAAAATTTACGGTATACGGTTAGGAATTTGGTATACCGAAATACTAAAATACCGAAATTTTTCGGTATGTCGATACATACCGAAATACCGAACTACCAAAATACCAAAAATATTTTAGTATACCGGTATATGCCGAAATACCAAAATTTTTAAATTTTCATACCGTTACCGTACCGAAAATTTTTGGTACGATACCATACCATACTGAAAATTTGGTATACCAAAAATTTCGGTAATTTTCCGGTACGATAAGTGCGGTATTTCGGCATTTCGATATGTTTTGCCACCCATAGTCCTACCTACGTAATTCTAAGTAGGCAAACTACAGTTAGGGCTGAGCATAAATTTATAAAATCGTCTGAAGGTCACGAACCGCTCAAGCCAGATTGCACTGCACCACTATTTATAATTTTTATAGATAATTCGCGGTTAAAACTTTTAGTCAAAAATCTCATCGCATATGCGGTGTGGTTTAGATTTTTCCTCGATAACTGCACCAACCGCACCGCATATTATATGATAATATGTTTAATATCTATCTAAACTATATGGATTCGGTTGATGCCACCGCTTTTGTTATATCTAATTGTTATTTATATTTCTAATTCATATTTGTTATTTGCTATATATATCTAATTCACTACTTTTAGCATCACATAAGTTTTTGTTATTTATATATCTAATTGTTAAGGTTGGTGGCTTTCTATTCACGTTTTTGTAATATTACCTTATGGACAATCGATATTGATGCCACTACTTTGTTAATTTGCTAACTAAAATATAAATATTGGCGGCTGATTTTTACTATAGATTGTTTGGTGTTTTTCAATTTTACATTTGCTTGTTAGATTGTTATTATATGCTCCTACCTTTACATTTGATTGAAACCGTAATATCACCATAGTCTAGATCTGATGAAATAGTTTCTAACATGGCGGTCCATCACTTAGGCTGTATTTGTTTGGGTTTGCGGGCAGCTGGTTTGCGGACAGTATTTGTCTCAGCTACTTTTCTCAGCTTAACACACATTTTCAACAGCCCTCAGCTACTTTCCTCAGCAGGTTTGCATCAGCCAACAGTGCCTCAGCACCCTTCAGTCTCAACCAAACACAACTTTAGTTTTGAATAAACGTGATATTTTTAAGTTTGGAAGCGGTCTCGAGGAGCCTCATTAGCGGATTAATTATACACACATTCATCATTACCCACCAATCCTGTACAAACCACATTAAATAACTTTCAACATTTCGTCTCTGTTTGCTCTTTACATTTAATTCCTTTAGGACCATCTGATTGAAGAAATCGGCCCTATTAACGGCGGGGATTTTCCACGTGTACAGTACATGAAACGTGATATGTGGTAGATTTTACAAAAATCGCAAAATGTTGATCGATAATATTGGCAAAAACTTATATGTCCCGTTGCATGGATCTTTTTATATGCAACGGGTAGGGTAGTTCTACCCGGTTAAAAATGTATTACTTTTATGCCAAAAGGTATTACTTAATTGGCAAAAAGTATTAATTATTTTAATAAATTTATGAATGAAATTATAACTTTGGATTGATACTTTTATTAAAAATAGTAATATTTTTTCGATTGATACATTTTTGCAACAAAATTAATACTTTTTAGAGAAAAACTAATACCTTTTTGAAAATCGGATTTGAGTCAACCCATTGCATATAAAAAGATCAATGCAACGGGGGCACATAAGTGTTACTCGATAATATTTTGTAGGATACTGCATCTGCCAGGGAAAAACATTGTCATTTTTACAGAAAAAATCATGTTTTAAATTACTAATTATTTTTATATTTAATATTGGATTACTATTAGTAAAAAAATATAAAAAATAATAGTTTAAGCGTAAAAAAAAGACGCAACAAAAAATGGATCATCCAAAATGATAGTTAACATTTGAATTATAAAAAGTGATAATTAACAAATGGTGCCAACAACATTAAGAGTTAATCGCATTTTTTAAAAATAAATTTTGACAATTTTTTTTTGTTTTTGTTTTTATATCCAGGGAGATTCTGCCCAAACATCAATACCGTTTTTTTATATGTATCAATATTAGATGTTATATCATGTGTAAGCACTACCTATAGGAATATCATAGAATTGATCCACGGTAGGAGGCTAAAGTACACCTAAAAATTTTACTATCTGAATATCCTTTCATTTTAAACCTAATTAGTTAAGTAAGCTGTTTCAAATTTCGGTAGTGGATTTAGAATTTGAAAAATAATATAAAAGTTGTTTAATCGTGGTTCTATATGAGATCCATGATTTTTTTAACAAGTATCATTTTCTCTTCCAAAAAATGGGTTACAATTGTACCCTTATTCACAATTTAATCACTTATTATTAATATAATAGAATATTTATCTGTGTATCGGACATAAATCTGGAGATAATAATTTTCCAAAATAAATTGTGATAGGGCTTTTCTATGAACTTTTTTTTTTCTTTCGCAGTTTTCACAACTTCTCATGTAAGAAAAAATAAAAAAAATTCTCATGTAAGGTTATGATATAAAAACAAAATTTACAGCTGATAAAAGGGACAATTGGGAGAGACATTAATTAGGAAATTAGATTTGTACGGTACAAATAGGAATTCCCGCCAGTTAGAAGTATTTTTGCTCTGTTGTTAAAAAAAAATAATAATAATAAAAAAAAAACAGCTAAAGAGGCTGATCGGGGTTCACATGGAGCTCGTCGATATTTCCTATAAATACCCCAAAACTCCTCTTCTGTTTCTCATCAACTCACTATTCTTCTTCTAACTTGTACAACGGCACTGATCTCCGTTGTTGGTGTTGTACTGCCATTTTTTTTTTCTGTTTTTTCTAAATTCTAAATTAAAAATTATTGGATTCTTTTTTTTTTCCTTTTGCCTATTTTAGGTGATAAATTAATTTGATTTTGGTTCCTTATTGTTTGGTGTGAGAAGATGACGGTTGGGGCTGGGATTTCTGTGAGTGATGGGGGGTTGAATGTGTTGGGGGAGAAAATATTGACTGATGTTCATGATAACATTGTTGTTACGCCGGCGAGCGGTGGAATTTTGACTAATGGAGCTTTCATCGGCGTACAGTCCGACCAGATTGGTAGCCGGAAAGTCTTCCCCGTCGGCAAACTTCGGTTAGTTCTTCTTTCTCGTTTGAATCTCTGCATTTTCAATTCAACATCTTCTTGTCATTTTTAGGCGGCTTAAAAGAACATAGTATTAAGTTGACATCAAATGTATGTTGTTGGTGTCCTTTTGTGGGAAGAATAATGCAACTTTCTCCTTTTTATCTTTTGCTCTTTTTGGAGATTGTAGGATTTTTTTTGGCAGCGTAGAATTTTCCATTTTCAATATCTTAGCCTTTTCAGTACAATTTCTAGAAATTTTTTTACTGCCTGTGGTGGATCTGATTTGCGGAGTGATTGTTAGTGCTGTGATCATAAAGCAAATTACTGAATCATGAGAATGAATTTGCAGGGATTTGAGATTTATGTGTGTTTTCCGGTTCAAGTTATGGTGGATGACACAGAGGATGGGCGCATGTGGCCAAGATATACCTTTCGAGACCCAGTTCTTGATCATTGAAGGACGGGACGGTTTGAATTTCGGTGGAGAAGGGGAGGAAGCATTATATGTTGTTTTCTTGCCCATTTTAGAGGGAGATTTTAGGGCTGTTTTGCAGGGAAATGCAAACAATGAGTTGGAGATTTGTGTTGAAAGTGGTATGACCAATATTTAGAGTGATTTTACTTTCCATCCATCGAAAGTTATTTTTCTTCGCAGCACGTATGCTAATAATCGGGTAATGTAGGAGATCCTGTCGTGCAAGAGTTTGATGGGAGCCATTTAGTGTTTGTTGCAGCTGGATCTGATCCATTTGATGTCATCACTAACGCAGTCAAGTATGTTTGTTTTACAAGTTTTTCTAAACTTATTCACGTGCTTGCTAGTGGCGTATAGCGTTTCGATTTACTGCTTAGATTCAGTTGGAGTTCTATCCTAATCGGATTTATCAAAATTTATGATGAAATTTATCAGTTCAATCTGTTTATACATTTCTGTTATTTGTCGTTCTATCGAGCAACATTTCTGGCTGGAAAACTAATTATCTACATCTAAGTTAGTGTCTCTTGAATTACGGATCACATGCTTCATTCTTTGTTTGTGGACAGAATAACTATTACATCATTGTTACATGATACTGTAGAACAATTTACTCCAAATTTTGCTTTTCTGAAACTCGACATGCTATATACGCTTATTGAAGATGTTAGGAAATTGAGAGTATATTTCCAATTTATGCAGGACTGTGGAGGGCCACTTGCAGACGTTCTCTCACCGTGAGAGAAAGAAGGTGAAACTAATTATTCCCTTTCATTCCCGGTTTCGCTTATTCTCGGAGAAGAGTTCCTAAATCAATTTTGTATTAAATCTTGCTTGTACTATAATTCAGATGCCAGATATGTTAAACTGGTTTGGATGGTGTACTTGGGATGCTTTTTATACTAATGTTACTGCCCAGGGAGTGAAACAGGGTTTAGAGAGGTAATGTAGTTGCATACTAGTATGATTTGACATCATGATATTTAAGATATTTAACTTTATCTGCTCTTATGTTATTTCAGTTTGGAGAAAGGCGGGATTCCACCAAAGTTTGTCATAATCGATGATGGATGGCAGTCCGTTGGCATGGATCCAATTAGTGAGAAAACACAAGCGGATAACTCGGCCAAGTCAGTCCCATTATTAACCTTTTCCTTTGTTTTTCTCCCTTCGTTCTTGTCTTTTTTCTACGACTAACTGTTCATTTCACTCTTTACCACGTCCAGCTTCGCAAACAGGTTAACTAATATCAAGGAGAACCACAAATTCCAAAAGGATGGGAAAGAGGGTGAAAGGATAGAGGATCCAGCTATGGGTATTAAGCACATTATTGCAGAAATTAAAGATCAACATTTGCTCAAGTATGAATATCCGACTCTTAAATTCCTTTTACTCTCTAATGATTATGTCAAAAACACATATTTATGCCTCTAATCAACCATGTAGGTATGTTTATGTTTGGCACGCGTTGGCCGGGTACTGGGGCGGTGTCAGACCTGGAGTGGCCGACATGGAACATTACGAATCCAAGATGGCTTATCCAGTCTCCTCTCCAGGGGTTGAATCAAACGAACCATGTGATGCTTTGAATAGCATCACCAAGAATGGCCTTGGTCTAGTTAATCCTGAGAAAATCTTTAGTTTCTACAACGAATTACATTCATACCTTGCGTCAGCTGGTATTGATGGGGTCAAGGTAGATGTTCAGAACATCCTTGAAACCCTCGGGGCAGGCCATGGTGGAAGGGTCAAGCTCGCTCAGAAATATCACCGAGCATTGGAGGCATCAATTTCAAGAAATTTCCCTGATAATGGAATTATTTCTTGCATGAGTCACAATACAGACGGTTTGTACAGGTGAATATAGCGCACTTGATTGTTGTATGAAATAAGATGGCAGTTTTCAGCAGTACTGATATTAATGGTGCTTTACGATTTTGCAGTTCAAAGCGGACGGCTGTTATAAGAGCATCAGATGATTTCTGGCCCAGAGATCCAGCATCTCACACGATTCACATTGCATCTGTTGCTTACAACACCATTTTCCTAGGCGAGTTCATGCAGCCAGATTGGGATATGTTTCATGTAAGCTGATGATATGATCAACTCAACTGTTTGCTTAACATGGTTGGGATTATAGATAGGTTGATGCTAACTTTTACACTAATCTAATGGCAGAGTGTGCATGAAATGGCTGAATATCATGGAGCAGCACGTGCAGTGGGGGGTTGTGCTATATATGTCAGGTGTTATATACATACTTGATTTTTTTTCCCCAATTGTGTGAAATCTTTTGTTTTGTGTCATTCTTTTCTTATGTTGGGCTTTGCTATCTGCAGTGATAAGCCAGGGCAGCATGACTTTAACCTTCTCAAGAAACTCGTACTTCCTGATGGCTCGATACTGAGAGCGAAGCTTCCAGGAAGACCAACACGTGATTGCCTCTTCTCTGATCCTGCTAGAGATGGAAGGAGGTACATCTTAAACTTCCTCTAAACCCATATTTTGAAAATCTTTCAAGACTATGGACTAAATTTTCATCTAATATTCTTCGATAATTTGACTACAGTTTGTTGAAAATCTGGAATCTGAATGATCACAACGGAGTTGTGGGGGTCTTTAACTGCCAAGGAGCTGGCTGGTGTAGGGTCGGAAAGAAGAACCTAATCCACGACAAACAGCCAGGCACAACAACTGGAATTATTCGGGCCAGGGATGTCAATTATCTTCCAAGAGTAACAGATGATAGATGGAACGGAGACGTTGTTGTCTACTCTCATTTACAGGGTACTTTCTTCTAAATTTCTTTTCTGATAATTCTTGCAAGAGGAAGAGAAAAAAGTCAAAACAAAGCAATGTACATTACATTAAAGTCAGAATTTAAATAATCTGATGTCTAAATTTACAACTTTTGTCTGCAGGAGACTTGGTTTATCTTGCCAAGAATGCTTCTCTGCCCATTACACTCAAGGCAAGAGAGTACGAGGTCTTCACCGTGGTCCCCGTCAAGCAAATGTCCAACAAAACTGCATTTGCACCAATAGGACTTACCAAAATGTTCAACTCCGGTGGAGCAGTCAAAGAAGTGAAATATGAAGTGGAAAAGCCTGCAACAGTTGACATAAAAGTCCGGGGTTGTGGTGTTTTCGGAGCCTATTCATCTGTTAGACCTAAACGAATCCAAGTTGATGGCAAGGAAGTTGAGTTCGAGTACGAAGAAGCTTCTGGGTTCGTCACGATCGCATTGGAAGTTCCAGAGAAGGAGATGTACCTGTGGAGTGTTGTAGTTGAAGTGTGAAGAATCTGTACCGGACTAGGGTGATCCAGATGATCCAATTTCTGATGAATTTTTTTCAGACGTAGATTGTTCTTACACCTACGAGCCTCATCGTACAAGAAGAGGCTCCTGATGGGTTCGTGTAGGTGGAGTCAGTGTCTTGTTTGTGTAGGACAATAGGCTTAACAGGGCTCAATGGGAGTTCAGAGTCTTTAGACTAAACTAGAGGTTAGAGGTTCATGGGCATGAATGTCTGAATGTTGATTATTGATCTTGACTCCAATTTGAGTTGTTCCAGTCTAAATTACTTTGCTTTTCAATATGTTCAGTAGAGAACAGTTAAGTCGAACGTGTGTGCTTTCACATTTGATTTCGGTAAGAATGATACACACATTACACACTACACACCTTTCACACACACTACACATATTATACACACTGCACACACTACACACATTTCACAAACACTGCACGCAATACACATTTTCACATACACTACACACACTGCACACATTTCACACACTACACAAACTACACACATTTCACACACTACACACATTACACACATTTCACACACATTACACACAATACACATACTACACACATTACGCGCATTTCACACACACTACACATATTACACACACTACACACAACACACACTACATACATTACACACACACTACACACAATGCACACATTTCACACATTACACACACTACACATTACACACACTACACACATTACACACATTTCACACACACTACACATATTACACACACACAACACACTTTACACACACTACACACACTGCACACATTACACACACTGCACATATTTCACACACCACACACTTCACACTACACACATTACACACACACTACACACACTACACACACTACTCACATTTCACACACATTACACCACTGCACAAATTTCACACACTACACACATTACACACAATTGACACTTCACACACACTACACACTACACACATTACACACACTACACACATATCACACACTACACACATTGCACACAGAGCACAAATTACACACTACACACTTTTCACACATTTCACACACACTAAACACATTACACACACTACAGACACTACACACACTACACACACTTCACACACACTACACACACTACACACACTACACACACTACACACACTACACAAACTACACAAACTACACACATTTCACACATATTACACACTACACACATTTCACATATTTCACACACTACACACACTACACACATTTCAAACATATTACATTACCCACACTACACACATTTCACACACATTACATTATACACACTACATACATAACACACATTTCACACACATCACACACACTGCACACACTACACACACTACACACGTTTCACACACTACACACACTACACATATTTTACACACTACACACATTACACACACTACAAACATTGCACACATTACACACACTACACACACTACACACACTACACACATTTCACACACAACACACACTACATACACTACACACACTACACATTACACATAAATTTCACACACTACACACTGTTCACACACACTACACACATTACACACTACACACATTACACAAATTTTAGACACATTACACACACTACACACATTTCACACACAATACATACATTACACAAACTACCTATATTTCATACACATTACACACACTACACACAATACACTACACATTTCACACATAACACACAATACACACAGTACACACATTTCACACACATTACACACACTACACATTGCACATACTACACACATTACACACACTACACACATGACACACACTACACACATTGCACACACTACACACATTGCACACACTGCACACACTACACACATTTCACACACTCTACACATTACACACATTTCACACACATTGAACACACTACACACATTTCACACACGTTACATACACTACACACACTTCACATATTTCATTCATAATACACAATTAGAGGTGGCAATTCGGGCCGTCCGGCCCGTTCGAACCGGAGCCATCTGATCCATGACAAATTTCGGGCCGGGTCCGAAATAACTCGAGCCTAAAATTAGTCGGCCCAGTCCATTTTATCCTCTTATATTTTACAATAATTTTTGGGCTACTCGCCGGGCCGTCGGGTTTTGGAATTACAGGCCGGGCCAAAAATATTTCATGCCTAATTTTTTATGGCCCATCCCATCCAAATATCGGGCAGGGTGGGCCGGCACATCGGGCCGGGCTGATTTTTCTACCTCTACACACACTACACACATTTCAAACATTGCACATATTACACTGACTACACACATTACACACACACTACACATACTACACACCTTTCACACACACTAGACACACCACACACTACACACCTTTCACACAAACTAAACACACTATACATACTGCAGACATTACATATATTTCACACACTATTTATTACACAGATTACACACACTACACTCACTTCACACACACTACACATATTACACACATTCACACACACTACATACATTACACGCACTGACATTACACACACTACACAAACTACACACACTACACACACACTACACACATTACACACACTACACACATTTCACACACATTACATTACACACACTACACACATTACACATATTTCACACACATCATAAACTTCACATACTACACACGCTACACTTGTTTCACACACTACACAAATATTACACACACTACACACATTTCACAAACTACACACAATACACACACTACAAACATTGCACATATTACACACACTACACACTATTAACACACACTACACGCACATTTCACACACTACACACTGTTCACACACACTACACACAGTATACACATTACACACATTTCACACACTACACACAGTACACACATTTCACACACACTACATATATTTCACACATATTACACACACTACACTCATTACACACACTACACACATTACACACACCTCGCACACTATACACACTACACACTACATATACTACACATAGTACACACACTACACACACTACACACACTACATACATTTCACCATTTCATACACTGCACACACTACACACATTACACACATTTTACCCACACTACACACACTACACACAGTACACACATTACACACATATCACACTGTGATTTCTGAGCTGCACACTGGATGTTATAACACTAGGCACAGACAGTGTAACACGAGATTAAAGCAGAATAAAAACAATAAACCAGTAATAAAAATCACACACGAATAAACAATCAGAAATCAAACATGATTTAAACGGGGACTAAATCCCTTAGTCCCCTCAGACTTATATTTATTGATAACGTTTAGAATAAGTTATGATTTACAAG
>JAUEKW010167543.1:0-17069 GCA_032274785.1 Ajuga reptans | reverse complement strand
ATTTATTTCAGATAATAAGGAAATCAAATATACATCCACAAAGCCCAACAAAAGTTTTGCTTTTCAGTATACTCCAACATAATGTGGTAAATTGCATAGTTATCCTTACATATACCTTATAGATAATTGTACGATAGAAGGGCATTTTTTGCCACTACATTAATATGTAAGAAACCACTCATACTTTTAAAGGTAAGGATATTATAGAGTATAGGGACGAAAATCTTTAATCAAGGGAAGCGAACTCTTGTATAGTAAGGGTATCGATAAAAAGTATTAGATAAAATTACATGTTAAAAAATAATTTTGGAAGTCCAAGACGGCGACCGCTGCCCCGCGCCCCCCGTTCCATCCCTGTTAAAATAAAATGCAAGACCAGAATCCCTTATATACTTAATCAATCCTTTATATACTAAAAAAAGAAAGCGCTTGGAATAAGTGATGTTCCCTCAGCTAATCTTATTTCTTAGAATTTTTTAATCATAATTTCTCTACGTACATCTAATACTGTAGTACACAATATAAACTAAGAAGTAAAACACACAAACTTTCAGAACGAAAGATTTTAGAGATAGTTAAAATTAGAAATGATTAAAAATACTTTGTTGTGACGAAAATGATAATATTTTGAATTCTCCAAGTTACGTGGTTTACAAAGTACTCTTTCAAAATGCAAAATATGTGTGTAGAAGACATAAAGAGTTGTTTATTGTAATTCTATTTTTATATACAATTCGATTTATGATATTTATTCCATTTTAAGCTCTATGAATACGTTTGAACTAAACTTCGTTATTACAAATAATCTTACAACTCTCCTAGCTATATTATTGTTCTATACTTAATAATGACTTCATAGTTCTTACACTAATATAAATAAATTCATAAATTAAATATTTTTTCATTGAGAAAATAAAAATTAAACAAGCCCGTAAATATTATTCACGAGTACTGTACTGTGTGTAATCTGAAAAAGAATACCTTGATTCTTGACTGTAAGATAACCTAAAGTTGCTGAATATGCAAAGGAGAGTTTCACTATACTTGCTACATCATATCTCTGTACAAAAATGCATCAACATTAACAAATGAATACCTCAGGCTGCAAAGCATCTCTAAAATTTAAACAATTGCTTGCTTTACACTTGAAAAGACTTCATTTCGAACATTAGCAACCACCGTCGCCTGCCCGAAAACACGCACAGCAGATCGATCGCCTGGTTCAACTAGCAACAATCAGAAAACGGCAGCAGTCGAGCATTCCGTTATCAGTCGGAATAATTTCAAAAGCTACCCCAGAGATTTAGTCTAATTACCAAAAGAACCCACGATAGTCGTTTCCTCACAAATTTGAGTAGTTCTCTTGTACACTAGTTGCTCGGTTCTTTCGTAGTGAATGCCACAGCGCTATTGAGATCCAGGCCATAGCTTGAATAGCACCCCATGCTCACTCACACTTCCCCTAGATAATCGCCTCATCGTCTTCCATAGTGGTTTTGCTTTGCCGCCTCCTAAAGGCCCCGAGCTAGAATACCTCCGGAAAGACTCACAATCTGGTTTTTCCGATTGGGATCTCAGTAGCTCCGACATAGAAAGATCTCTCTCAAGATCAAGCCGATAATCGTAATCAGAGACTGTAGATGGACTAAGTAAAGGAGCCGGAAGTGGGCCCGAGTTTGTACTGTCCCCACCTTCCATAGCTATAGACATATCTTCTTGGCTGAATGTTCTAGCAGGTAGTTCTCTCACTTCATCACACTCACTGCATATCAGTTTCAAAGCCTGTACGACCTCGCCCATGAAAGGCCTGTGCGAGACCTCTGGCTGGACGCACATCGAAGCAATGGCTGCTACTTTTGCAATGCTTTCGAATGGAACATCGGGCCCCACGGATTGGTCAATAATCGACTCTAGACCTTCTCTTCTGGTTAAGAGCGGGCGTGCCCAAGAAACTAAGTTTTCTTGACCCGGTGGCTGAGACATGTCTACGGGTTTCCTTCCGGTGAGGAGTTCTAGAAGGACCACACCATAGCTGTATACATCACTTTTCACCAAAAGATGCCCCGTCATTGCATACTCTGGAGCCACGTACCTTGCACGATACACGCGGAGAGAAAAATAAGAACGGAAAAATTCATATATCTAAGGAAAACGGATAAAAAGAGAGTAACTGGTTCATGGGAAAGATAAACGATAACCCTGAGGTCTAATAGCCAAAATAAGCCAAACCTTTTCAAGTTTTTGTCATTTTAATGAATTCATTTTAGAGTGGAATCGCATATTAAATGAGTTCACTAAAATGACAAAAAATTGAAAAGATCTGGCTGATTTTGGCTATTAGGCCTAATAGTAAATGTATTGAGTAGAAGAAAGGAGAGAGCTATACCCAAAGGTCCCCATGACACGTGTTGATATGTGTTTGTTATCCTCATCCAATGCAGCACGCGCTAAGCCAAAGTCGGATACTTTCGGCGTAAAATCATCTTCCAATAAAATGTTGCTCGCCTTGAAGTCCCTGTGGATGACACGCGGGCTTGAATCTTCATGTAGATAGGCTAGAGCTCGAGCTGCTCCAAGTGCAATCTTAAGCCGAGCACTCCAGTCAAGTGGAGATCTTTCTTTGTCAATGCCTGGTGATAAGCATCAGCATGAGAGAGAGAGAGAGAGAGAGAGAGAGAGAGTTGAATGTGCATACCATGTAAATGCGATTCCACACTACCATTGGTTATCAGTTCATAAACCAAACAGCGAGTACGATCCTCTACACATATGCCAATTAGCTTGACCAAGTTGCGATGATGGAGTCGGCTAAGCATCTCAACTTCAGCCAAGAATTCACGGCCACTCTGTTGGTCAGATCTTTTGAGTATTTTTATTGCAACTGTTGTCCCGTCTTCAAGCATACCGCTGTAGACGAGGCCAAAGCCACCTTCACCAAGTATTCTTGTTTCGTTGAAGAAATCGGTTGCCCTCTCTATATCAGTTGAACTGAAAGTTTTCGCAGAGCCTTTATAAGCTGCAATGCTCGAACCCAACGAGAATGAAGGCGAACTGATCCCGCTTCCAACTCTAGACATCGGTATACCTAAATCATATGCATTATATTTTCTTATCAGAAGAGATCACAGAAATTCTGAGAAATCAATATACAATTTTTGGAGGAAAGCAAAACTTTACCTGATGACTTGGCGAGGGAACGGGCTGTAATTGGAGTGGGGTCTGGCTGGAAAGCACATTGTCGATGTTTCGAGACAAGAACCCATACAACAGCACTGAATAAGAATACAGCCACAAAGCAAGATAATATAATCGTTGCTAGTACGCTTCTGCTCAGCCCGTGCTTATGCTGCTTTCTACTTATGTCGACCCCGAGGGGCTGTATGGTCCTCCCGTTGTTGTCATGACCGGGATATGGTTTACTTGCAATGATTCCGATGGTTGATGGAGGCAACGGCGGAGACGGGGGAAGACCTATCAATTACAATACATAAAAAAAATCGAGTTCAAGGCAAATGTGATAGAGCTAATTTTGGGGAATAATTACCAAGCGTATTAATTGCTTGATTTTGGGCAAGGAATTATGAATATTATATTATAAATAATGGCTGTGTTAAGGGTGGAGATAGGCAAAATATCAGTCTCTTGTCTTCTGCATTCGACTTGGCAGCTTTGGCTGGCGGGATTATTCGCGGGTGTTCTTTTTCGTTTTCATCTAATATATATCTACTTTCTTTTATATTTTAAAGATCTGCTCTTTACTCTATCTTAATCACAAATGTGATTCGACTATGTAAGGATAGCAGCATTACCTGGGTACCTCACATATAGTACATCATAATCACCAAAAATGGAAGTCTTTATGGCAACTTGTTTGTGCCAAAATCTTTGAAACGTTAGATACGCTGTAGTGTCATCGAATTTTTCTCCGAGGGGTAACAAATCAACGAGGACAATGGTCTTCTCTGTACTATCTCCATCTGCGTTTGCTCCCATGATGCGTACTTGGCTTTGCTTCATAAATACTCCAGCTGCAATTTCAGCTGCTAGTTCTGAAACTAAAGGAAAGAAGGTATAAAGTGCCACCGAAAGGCGGAGCCCCGCTTGTATTGGCAACACGCAGACACACGGTGATTCAGGCGCCCCATAGGCTAATGGCTCGGTGCATGTCAGAGGCGCACAATCTGCCATATTACAGAAAAATTCAGTTTGGGTTACCGCATAATAATATACACAATATAGGAAAAGTTAAATAAACCTTTATGAGGAGGTGGTGGTGGTAGTGCTTGCAGTGGAGGCCACAGGGGCATTTTCGGACTTCCTCGTGACGGCCGAGATGGAGATATTTTAGGGTAGACAAAGGGAACTTGCAAGTAAAAAAATATTGGTTTTAAGCACAAAGATGTAAAAAAATATAACACTGGAGTTTATAAAATACTAGAGAGTTACTCTTACTTTTAGCTTGTGCAGATGCATATGCTGGAGACGGAGCTGGAGTAGGAGAATAAGTACCATCTTCGGAAGGAATTGGGATCGAAGATGCTGGGTAGCCTATCAAATTTCATCCAAAAATTATTCTTGAATTAGCTTTTGGATTTAATTTGTGTGTGTGTGTTTATAAAGTTGCTGAAATGAGCATTGCAAGAAAAAATAGGAAGCTGTTTATTTATGCAATGCTATTTTACAAGTAAATGAACTTTCAAGAGAGAGGGGGGGAACCTGAAGGTGGAGGAACCATATGTGGCAGAGGAGCAGGGGCACTCTTATTAGCCTTTGGATGATGTTGTTTTGTCGGAGAATGAGACTTGGAAAAGTGACGTGGAGGGGGGGCACTATTAGAGTGTCCGACATTGTTTCTTGAAGAAGGAGCTGGACCAAACGAAGTCCAACAACGTTACCCACACAGCAATTGTTTTACTACAGAGATGGCGTGGAAATTAGTACACAATTCTGAACGAACCTTCAGTTGGGGAGTGGTTTACGGGTGCATAATGATGGGTAGTTCTATTTGTGGGTGCTGCAACTGGCATAAAATCTGTTCTCTTGCTGATGCTTGGAGGAGGTGCTAAAATTGGAGAGACGCTTTTCACTGCCACGAAAAAGTTTGTACTAGCGTAAATATGGTTATATGTGGATGAAAAGAATCTTACAGGAAATAAATGTTATGACGATAACGCTCATCCACAACCACGACAAATGTAAACATGAGAGGACCCAGTATGCTTTGACCACAAACATCGGACAAAGTGGACGATAAACAGAAATATACTTATTCCATCATGTTAAAAAGGCGGTCTAAGAAAAACTACATTCTTTACCCAGACGAGCAATTTTACAAGCATATTCCCTTAGCAATTTAATAAGCTACCGTGTAAATAAATTCTGTTTTAAACTAAAACAAGAACAAGTCCTATCAAGTATCACTATTTATTATCAGTAACAAGCATATTTTTATCTCAGATATCACTATTGGTTTATCTAAATCAAGCACCTGGAGGACTGGACGGAGGTTCATTTGGAATTGGCTCGACAGGTGGAGGATTTCCAGGCAATTGTGGAGGTGCAGACACCTCTGCGATATTATATTAAAAAAAAATAGTTAGTTGAAAATTTAGCCAAAAGAAAATTCGCACGTAAATACAAGTGGAAAGGCAGACCTGGAGGAAGAGAAGGTGGTTCTTTTGGCAAAACTGGGTGAGGGGGCGGTGGAGATTCTGGCATTCCCTTAGAAGCAGGCACATTTGTTGCTGCATTCGATTTCGTTACTTAGAAAATAAGCAAAAATAAACGTCCAGCAAACGGCAGGAAAATTTTCTCAGATTTCAAGTACCTGGAGCGATTACGGATAGAGGAGCACTAGCAATGGGTGCTTTAGATTTATGAGAAATTGGAGGAACGGGTTCCGGAACTGGTGGATGAATTTGCTTGTCTGGTGACGAACTGCTTGAAGGTGGTGTCACAGGCGCTGCATGTGGAAAATATGATTTCTGTGAATTAGTTATGAGCTAATAAGATGACGATTAGTTGCAAGCTACAACTAGCAACCTGGAGCTTGAACTGTAACGGGAGGGTGGTTTGAGTGCTGAGGTGGCATGAATGGGACAGGGTCCGGAGTAGATGCTGGCGGTGGAGTAACAGGAGTTGGAGGTGATGTTGACGGACTGGGCCATGTGGGAGACGGGGGACTTGTTGTCGTTTGAGGTATCGGTGCATATACCGAAGGAGGCATCGTGAGTGGAGGCTGCAAACCTGTTTGTTAAATGAGTCAGTAGCAGGTAACATAAAATGTAAAAAGGATGCAAAAGTAAATTTGTTTCAAATCTTATATGGTGTGGATCACTACCGATTGGTTGAGGTAACGGAGTAGGTGCGTTGGTGAAGAACACATTATGGCTTGATAGTATTACTTCTTCAACTAGAGGAACTGCGTGGAAAGAGAAAGTAGATAATAATATAAGCTGGCTCTGCCCTGAAATTTGTAATGTTATCCGAAGAAGCATTTATTAGATAGAAAAAGTTACGACGAATAGAAAGTGCATAAACATTGATCCAAATTAAAAGGGACATGAAAAGGACTTAGAACAAAACTACTAATAAAGAAATGATATATGCATGAGAGAACGAGTTTAGATTGAACATGACGGCGTTATATGATCCAATGGCCGACCCATTTAATGCGATAAAGGCTTTGTTTGTTTCCTGTCCAAAGAAGAAGCGTGTAGAAGAAACACAATAAGCTAATAGTAGTTGCTTGTAGCATAAGCATGGACCAATCAACACCAAATTCACTACCCGACTGGGATTTGTAGCTCAGTTCGTTGAGCCCTTTATAATCCATGTCAATAATCCGGTATCAAATCTCACCAACCCTCCTCTATCAGGATTTGTACTAAAAAAAACACCCAGTTTACTGCCCAATTCCCTAGTTCATACTTCATAACACAAACATTTTCCAGAAAAACGAAATAGCAGCCGAAAATCTAGGCGAAAAAGGTCTTAAACATCACAAGAAATAAGGATTAGTTAGATCTTTCACAATGCACATTTCCAAATATGAAATTACACAGGGAATCTCAATAGGATTCTTACTGAAACTCAGAAAGTATTTAATGTTAACTGTTGCATTGCATCAGAAATTCATTGCAGATTGCCTCCATAACCAACAACTCAACAGACAATTCACAAATTATACTCTGATATCAAATCAAGAATGAACAATATGAATTAAACAAACCCAACTTCACAAAATCAAAATCAGCAACTGATTTATATACATAAGAACAATTAACAAGAAAATATGGAAGAATTACCATCATCAGATCCATGAATCACCACTAAAGAAGCAAAGGCACAGATCACACACAAAAATTGCAGCATCAACACCTCCATCCCACATACGAAACCCAATGACGACACGCAGATTGCAGAATGAGAACGAGAGAGAACCCAAACACTAAATTGGGAGAATTTGTACCTACTTTGAATTCCAGTAAAAACGAAAGGGGGTAAGGTTAAAGCTGGAGACCCACAAGCAGAAAGAGTGAGAAGCAAGCAATAGTGTAGAGAGAGAAACAATGGTTTCTTGAAAAGATCAAGAATGAGATGGGTGCTGCCATGAAAGCAGCAGCCATGTGCAAAGCAAGAAAGATTGATCTTTTTTTGTTGTGCAGATTAAAGGGCTTCTTCAACAACAACAAATCTAGTGAATTGTTGTAGAGAGGAGAGAGAGAGATTGGCATGTTCTTGCAGTGTACAACACAACAAACAACCGTTTCTACTACTGACATGTGAGCAATTAAGTAGTGTAATTTAAAAGCTAACTTTTTCTGCAAAATAATTCTTTGGTGGTAAATAAATAGTAACTGACAGACAGACAGCAACTCATGTTTTTGTTTTTATTTCTGGTTTTCTGCAAGTGTGTGTTTGTTTATCATTTTTCTTTTGAGTGATTATTATCGATACTGGCATCTTGCAGATGGAGGAGAATGAAACAATGGAGATTTTTTTTTGGTGGTTGAGAAGATAAGCAGTAGATTTAACAAATGTGTGGACAATTAGTTCTAATTAATCACTCAGAAAAGAAGAAAAGAAAAAGAAAATTGTGATTGTAATTAATGAAATGTGACCCTAAAACGGAAAGAACTTAGGCTGTGTTTGGTTATGGCCGGGGAGGGTTCATGTACTGTTGATTGAAACAATTAATACGTAAATATTTTCGGTTATTGCAATAATTTTTCAAACAATTAATATATAAATATCTTTATTTCTAAGTCATCAACGATCAACCTAACTAAAACAAGAAAATACCCCTCAACTCTTATGTTTGGTTTGGGCTGGGTTGCCCCAACCACCTTTGTTTTTTTTACAAGGATGGTTGGTCCAACCTCATCAATCACTCTTTCTCTTTCCTCAATCAACATTCTGTTACACACATCACATCACCCTAATCACTATTTCTCTTATCAATCAACATCTTCTTATACACATCACATCACCTATTCAAATTGAATATTATTAATCAACCCTTCAACCACTTATTTAATCCCTAAAATAAAGTTACATTTTTACTTCTCCAACCACTTCTAACCACCTAATTTCTTCCGCCTACAATACCTCAATCACCCACAGCCCAAACCAAACATACCCTTCCTGCTACACGAACTACCGGTTAATATTTAAAGGAGAAAATTCCAAAAGGCATGGATTTTGAAAAAAAAAAAATCAATTTGAGGCCTAAATTTTGGGAATTATCAATTCGAAGACTAAATTTTAAGGTTTTCTCAATTAAGGGCCTAGATTTTTAATTTTATTCTCAATTTAGTGCTTATGTCTTGAAAAATAAAACACATTATCTGATGTACGGAAAGTTCAGTATGATATATCGGAAATTTCAATATACTCCATCCGTACTGAAAATTTCAATATACTCCGTACTGAATCTTCCGTACATTGAATAATGTTTCCTATTTTCAAAACGTAAGCACTAAATTAAGAATAAGTTTCAAAATTTAGGACCCATAATTGAGAAAAACTCAAAAGTTAGGCCATAAATTGAGAATCTCTGAAACTTATGCCATCTGAAATTTTCTCATATTTAGATTTCAAAATTACATTAACATCTCAAAACAATAAAATATTTTAAACATAATACTCGCTCCATTTCAAATTAATTGATCTTTTAGAAAGACGTAAAAGAATTAAGAATTAAATGTATTGTTAAATATACCCTGGTGATAAGATTTGATGAAATCAAATATTAGTGGGAGGTTGAAAAATAATAGATATTTTAGGATTGACATAGGGGCAAAATTGAGAGAAATGATGAAAAATAGCTAAAAAGGTCAATTAATTCGATAAATCATTAAGAAGCTAAAAGATCAATTAATTTGAAATGAAGAGAGTATTAAGTATGAGATACAATTAGGATACTATTATTAGGATCGAGAATTGACCTATAGAGTATGGATAATAAACTTTTTGGTTGCATTAAACAAGTTCTTTTTCTTAAGTTATGTATGGAATTGTGATTGGCTTTATTTAAAATTTAATCTTAAACTTTATTAGATAGTTATACAGTCCAATATCAATTGACCTAGAAATTATTCATGCTTGCATCATTATAAATCCGTAAATTAACATATTAAATTTGCAATAATAATAACCTCTATTCTAAAAGTTCCCGCCTAATTTCAATTACACTCCATTTAGGCGCTTTTTTTTGTTAGAGTGAAAAAACATTACATACCACTAGGCAACCGCCTCCGCTGTCACAATGTATTCAAGAGACAACGGGATATGCCCCATCACTCGCATAGGTCTATCAAAAGAAAAAGCAAAACGAGCTAAATGGTGGGCTAAAATGGTGACCTCTATTCTAAAAGTTCCCGCCTAATTTCAATTACACTCCGTTTAGATGCTAAAATGTCATCAATCGTATAAATTTATTCTCCGACGTTCCCCATTTAATCAATATCCCACCTAAACTCCGTTGAACCCTCAACTAGGTGCTAGACACCAATCAACCGACCTGCTAGCATTTAGCGTTTTAGAACATTGATAATGGCACATTAATGATTTTCGGCTTTAATAACTGATAGCACCAAAAAAAGGAAAAAAAGAAAAAGAAAAAGGGATATCTAAAACTCTACTGAATACAATATTATAAGTCGTGTTTTATCGTCTGAGTTGAGTTCCACATTAGTGATGTAACCGAATCAAGCCGAATCAAATATCTAAGAGCTTGAATTTTGTTAGTTAACTATTGAGCCGAACTCGAGCTTAATTTATCGGATATGTTGATGGTTTGCGAGCTCACTGGAGCCTAATTAAGCCCAAACAAGCTCAATAAATATACAATATAAATATATTACTCATCATAATTAATTAAAAATAAAATACAAATTCTTAAAATTACAATATACTTACTAAAATTAATTAATTTAATACTAATAAATGATTTTAATTATATAATTATATGCTAATGATAAGTATAATTATAATATATATATATATATATATATATATATTAGTTCATTTTTAGGAACTAGTCCACGAGCCATTTCTTTCGAGCTAACGAAATGAATATTATCAATTTTGAGTTTGGATAGTTTAATTTAACGAGTCACACACTAAACGAGCTCGATTAAACTTTTGTCAAATCGGAGCTCCGAAAAATTCACGAGAAGTTTGATTTAATCACGTTCCTATTTCCGATAGATAATAATATAGAAAAGTAAAGTAATTTAATTAAGGGAAGAACCCACTATTGGTTTGAGCAGAAGTAACTTTTTTAATTGAAAAAAAAGAAAAGAAAAGAAAGTTGTTGTATTTAATAAAGTAATAATGGGTTTAATTAATATAAGCTTGACCAGACAGAGCACCTCCTTTCCCTCCCCGGATTTGGGATGTTGACGTGTGCACGTGTCTACTGGAATTTGACAACCCACCCAATTTCTAATTTCCAATATTTAATTGCTCAAAAGCCGTGGCTAAAAAATTTTCGATTAACTTCGACTAGTCTCCATTTAAATATTAGACTTTCATTAATTGGTTATAATTTCTTTTCGTTTCCTCTCAGCCTAAACGTGTGTATATTCTATTAAATATGGTAACTCTGACGGTCCGACCCGACCCAACACAATCCATCGGGCCAACACCATATGTCGGACTAGGTCGGACCGACCCAAAATTTTATCGGACAAAAAATTATTGAGCCAAGTCCAGCCCATCCCCCTTAAATATAATAAGATTTTTGGACCGGTCCCTGACACATCGGGCTTTTAGCCTATCGGCTCGGGCATGTTGGTCCCGATGGTACTTCGGGCCTAGATTCATATGGCCCAGCCCATTTAAAATGTCCGGCGGGCTGGGCCGACCTATCGGGCCTGGAAGATTCTGCCAGCTCTACGTCACCTAGCCTTGTCTAGGCCCAGATTAGATATTACGCTATTGTCTATCGTACGATTAGCGCCTATCAACTTTTATAATATTGCTGAAAAGAAAAGAAAAATAAAGGATGGGAGAGAGAATAGCTCCCTATATTGTGTGCAAGTGGTGTTGGACCCCTACGATTTGTGCTTGCTCGGTGAAATTAATGGCACAAGCCAAACTCATTGAAGCCTCCTTTGCTTTCACTTTCATTTTCATTTAAATCATCTTTGGATTTTATAGATATTCTCACTAGATTTTTACATAAAGCATATATATATATATGGTCTAGAATAAAAATATATCCGTTTCATTGTATTTCTGCATAAAACAAAATGAATTTTGTAGGTTCATGGAGATAGATGGAATGCAAATAAATTTGATTGTATGTTTCAAAAACAAAAAACTTACGTTTATTTCAAATAAAATGAAGAAACTAAATATATTTTGAGTGTTTAGTTCTTTACGAATAAATTATTTAAGAAAGGTTATGTATTCTTTTATATAGAATAAATTAAGATAAAATATTACATAAAATAAAATAAAAATCTAGGTATATCTATCTATACCCTATTATAAAAGTATGAATATTTTATTTCATCCATTTTTTTTTTTTGAGGTAAAAACTCAATATTCCATAATCATCAATTGTTAGGCTCTCGCCTTACATCATGAAGGACCAACAGAGAGATACAAGGCGGTACTTCTTCTAGCCATACTCTATCATCACCAATATCAGGTTTCATATGGGCTAGAGAATGAGCAACAATATTTGCTTGCCTTCGGACATGTGTGAAGCTGCGACATGAAATAGAGTCAGCTCGGGAGTAAATATCCTCGAGGATAATTCCACAGTAAGAATCTGTGAGTTCCTTTTTTGCAGCCAAATTCATTAGTGTAAGATTGTCGCCTTCCACGTCAATGTCTCCGACGCCAGCGCTGATGGTAGTAGTAAGGGTGTATCGGGGTGCTAAGCCTTCGCGTAGAGTGGTAGTACCTTGTGCGCGAATTCGCTTTACTCCCGCTATTAAAACATCGCCTTCGTGGTCGCGAACAATGAATCCCAATCCTACAGTGCCATCTGCACACACTGCTACATCAAAGTTTAATTTTCGGCGACCATATGTCGGAGGCTGCCAGGTCGACTGAGAGGGATTAATCTATTTATTTGGTTTAGTCGCTGCATAAATGGAGGTAATTTCAGCTGCCCCATCGTGCGCCTTACGAATTACTACATCTGTCACGAAGTCTAGCTTATCAAAATAGAAACGATTACGGGCTAACCATATTTGCTATAAAATATGACTCATTAGTTGGATGCCCGTTTCTAGGAGCTGTTCCATCAAGTTCCAAGATGATGCACGGAAAGGCAGTGAATGGAACTTATCTACGTCCACTCGGATCCCACTTTGTAGCCACACCATTCGAGCTTTCTCACATTGGAAGAATATATGTTGGGTAGATTCAACATCGTTTCCGCACATAGCACAAAAGGCCTCAGTCCCCATGTGATGTTTTATGAGGTTCAATCGAGTAGGGAGTGCATCGCGACAGGCTCGCCACAAGAAATGTTGGATCTTCGGTAGAGTTTTGATACCCCATAATTTTTTCCATCCCGTATCAAGAGTACTTGAGGAGGAGAAACCTTTGCCAAGAGAGGAGTACATGCTGACAGCCAAATGATAGGCTGTTCGAACCGAGAACTTGCTCGATTTTGTATATTTCCAAAAGCGTTTGTTCGGTGGTAATCTGGGGCTAATAGGAGTTGCAAAGATGTTCCGAGCATCTGATTCGATGAACATGGATTTGACTTTATGAGATCCCAATCTTTGCAACCTACATCAATAAGATCAGAGACATATGTGTCAGTAGGAATATAATTTAAGTAATCGGTTGGTGGTACCGGGTCGTCGACACCAATCTAGTTTGATTGCAAGACATTAATAAGTCGTCCATTCCTCACCCTCCATGCACTACCCCTATCGACTAATTATCTCGCCCCCAGAATGCTGCACCACATAAAGCTTGGCCGATTTCCCACCTGTGCAAGGTCAATAGTGGAGTTAGGGAAATATTTAGCTCATAAAATACGCAATACCATAGAGCCAGGGTGATTGAGAAGTCGCCAGTATTATTTTGCAATCATTGCAAGGTTGAAGAAATGGAGTTCGTGAAATCCGAGTCCGCCCAATTGTTTGGATCTTGTCGCCTTCTCCCAACTGACCCAGTGATGTTTCCTTTCTCCATCTGCAGAACCCCAGTAAAATCGAGCAATTGCCCTCTCAATATCCTTACATGTAGAAATTGGGAAAAGGAAACAACTCATGGCATAGTTCGGTATTGCTTGCAACACCGTCTTAATCAACATTTCCCTCCCAGCCTTAGTTAGTGTTTTCCCCTTCCACGACTTTATGCGACTGAGGACACGATCCACTACTGATTTAAAAATTTATGTTTTGGATCGTCCAATAACGGTAGGGAGGCCGAGGTATTTCCCAAACTGGCCAGCTTCCTTAACACCAAGCATCTCCGCATACCTTGTCTTATCCCCCTCAGACATATTTGCACTCGCCACAATCTCCGATTTCTCCAGGTTAATACGCTGTCCAGATGCATCTTCGTATGTTCGGATTATGTTGCGGATCATGTCACATTCTGTTCTATTCACTTTGAAGAAAAGAACGCTATCACCTATAAAGAAAAGGTGGGTAAGAGCCGGTGATATTCTTGCCACCTGAATCCCATGTATGTGATTCTCCCGTTCTGCTTTATAAAGAAGTGCTGAAAAACCTTCTGCGCAACATAAAAATAGATAAGGAGATAGTGGGTCCCCCTGCCGAAGTCCTCGCCTAGGGGAGAAAACTTCAGTAGGGGAGCCATTAACAAGAATAGAATAAGACACCGAGGTAACACAACGCATAATAAGGTTAACCCATTGATAAGATAATCCCATTTTTAACAGAATATTCTGGAGAAAACCCCAATCAACTCTATCATAGGCTTTGCTCATAACTAATTTAAGAGAAAGTAAACCATTATTACCCTTCTTCTTACCGCGCATATAGTGAAACATCTCAAAAGTGACAAGTGCATTATTCGTGATTAATCTATTGGGAACAAAGGCACTCTGAGTATGGGAGATGACACTAGGTAGAATTTTTTTAAGCCTATTAGCAATGACTTTTATTATGATCCGAACAATCACATTACATAAACTAATGTGTCTAAAATCTTTTGGAGTTTCAGGGTTCTTAATTTTTGGGATCAGAACGATATATGTTTTATTTAGAGAATACAGATCATGAGCATTATTCAGGAAATCAAGGCACACAGAGATTACGTCATTACCAATCACATGCCAAAATTTCTGATAAAATATGTGTGGCATACCGTCCGGGCCAGGCGCTTTGATTGGATGCATTTGTTTCAGAGCCTGTTGGATTTCCAAGCACGTGTAAGGCAAGAGTAACACTCGATTCATGTCTATGGTTACCTTCGCATCAAGAGCATCAAGTACTTGATGTGTATTCGATACTCTTTCTGCCGAAAATAATTCCACAAATTATTCTCTCATAGTGTTGGCAATATGCTGGTCGTCCTCAACCTAAATCCCATCCTTGTTTTTTATTTGCTCGACATTGTTTCTCGCTCTTCTATTCGAAGCCTTTTGATGAAAGTAACTAGTGTTGCGATCCCCCGCCTCAAGCCATAAGGCACGGGACCGTTGGCTCCATATAACCTTCTCTCGGCTTTCTAGAGTATCAATCTCTGCCTCAATCTCTTGCATCTACGCAACTATATCACTCGTCTGGTTTTCCTTCTGAAGGGCGCCAAGTTTTTTGCGTAAAATCTGAAGAAGACGTCTCACATTTCCAAAAACTGTAGCATCCTTGCAGTTTTACACTACACCCAGCTACCCGATCTGCACAACTACATTGTACTGAGTTTGCGTTCCATCCATCTTTTACAACGTCTTCACAATTGGAATGCATAAGCCACATTTTCTCGAACCTAAAGATCTTTTTTCGCCTTCCATTATGGTGCCCTCCCCTTCTACCTATTTTTGCACAAAGGTCAGCCATTATAGGAGCATGGTCAGAGTGGATCCGAAGCAAGTGTCTTACCCGAAAATATGGGAACATATCCCGCCATGCAGTATTGGCCACAAATCGATCCAATCGGCATTGCACATTATCTCTTCCCCTTTTCCGGTTCGACCATGTATATTGATAGCCATGGTATCCCATATCAGTCAATTCAAAATCGTGAAGAGCCTCCCTAAACTTACGCATCAGAGACGTAGCTCGCCAGTTTCCACCTTTCTTTTCGGAGTTCCACATTATTTCATTAAAGTCGCCAAAGCTGAGCCACGGGTGATTGGTGATTGGTTCCTGGATTAAGGTTGCGTAGTAAATTCCAAGTACGATCCCTCTGATACTGCTCCGGCCACCCATACACTCCTGATAAGTGCTAGTACCTCGCGTTCCCCTCAGACTGTACATTAGCTGAAATGTGATTATGTGAAAAATATGTCAACTGGACGTCAAACGGTTGACCCCATAACAGACACAACCCCCACCCCCCTTCTAGCTTGTTGGGCGCCTTGATAAGATACCGGAAGGCAACCCAAAAAATGTAGTCTCCTAGTGTTTAACCGCTACATTTGGCATATAGTGAGTTTTGTCTCCATGAGGAAAATTATGCCAGGATTCTCCTCATGTAGGATCTTTTTCAATTCCTAAAATGTCGCCCGGTTCCCAAGCCCACAACAATTCCAAGATAGGATACTCATTTCGCTCGGCGGGGCTGGTTTGCAGCCTCTGCCGTTACTGTTGTGTTGTCTCGGGTATCCATGTCTTCTCCTTTCTACCTTTTTTCACTGCCATGTGTTCCCCCAACACCTTGCTTTCGCTTCACTCCTGTCACATTCATTACATATTCTGAGTTTGGTCCAAAGTGGGCAGGCCTCTTAGTGAGTTGGATTTTCCGTTGATATGGGTTGGGGCTGTGTGGTTCGGACTTCGGAACTTTAAGAGAACTATTTAGCAGGACTCCCGTTGAGTCAGAAGGGGCGTGCTGTTTTATAGTGGGTTCAGTTTTTTTAGTGGTGTCAGTATGGGGTTTGTGGGTAAGTGTATTGTACTGATCAAACAACGAGCTTATATCAGGGGGGTTCCCGTGAGGTAAGGAAGTTGTCATCTTACAGAGTGATTCCATAGGGATAAGTGTATTTAGTTGAGGTGTGGTCCATTGAGAGGTGAGTATTGATTTCGGGTTAGTTTGTGGGACATATGATAGGTTAGAAGGAGGGTTTTGGGACGAGCTTTTGGAATTTTTAGGTTGTTCTCTTGGCTTTGAAAACACTGGGTCTTTATTGCATTCGGTATTGATGTTTGGTGGGGGTGGTGACTTGAACGTAAAATTCGTGTGTTTAGTGATGGTAAAAGAGAACGAGATCAGTGCAGTAATGGAAGTATATCGACCAAGTAGTATCGAACCACGGGAAGTGAGTTTAGTGCCATGAGGTCCTAAAGCTATGTGTTGTCATGCTTATGTAGCTGTGAATCTGGTTGTCGTGTATTAACTAAATAACAAGAAATTAAACTAGATATAACTACCAAGAAAAGTAACAAGCAAATAATTAA
>JAUEKW010167542.1:0-26757 GCA_032274785.1 Ajuga reptans | reverse complement strand
CCTATACCTTCTAATGGATCCCTAGTCTGGCCCATGAAACCTATTTAAATAAGAGGAGCTACAGTTTAAACCTAATTGAATTTGCAGCCGAAATTCTCAAAAAATTGCAGCCAAATTTTCGGTAAAATTAAGGGCAAATTTTTGGTACTGTAGCAGCCCCTCCAAGACGTTTCGATAGCTCGCCGTCCATCCGGTGTTCGAACGAGGTTGGGAGATAGACTAGAAGATTCATAGTGGAATCAACACGTGTATCTTCAAGGGTAAGGAATCTCTTCCTTAAAGTATTAATATTCCGCTTATTTGTTTTACGTACGATTGGTACCCAACATCGATCTTGGGAGCAGATCGCGCAGACTGTTCGAGAAGCTCGTCTCTGCCGAGATCATCATGTGTCTCGGCCGAGACGTCTCGACAACAGGTCTGCAGTATGTTCGGTAAGGTGATCTCGGCCGAGATCCTTACACGTCTCGGCCGAGATGTTCCGACAGCCGGTCTGAGAACGGACTGCCTTCGACGGCATGTTCCATCAATACTAATATTGCTCAATTGCTGGCACTGCTCAGTATGTCTCCCCTGAGCCGCCCACCACGAAAACCCATCATCTTCAAAATAGCCTTATGTTTTATAATATTTTTTTCGTGACTAGGAATTTTAATAGATTGTAATGGCAATTATTTTCTTTATTATTTTTAAATGTTATGCTATAACTTATTTTGCCTTTTTGCGGTTGTTTTAATTTTTGTTATTATAAACATGGAATTTAATAGAATTTAATTTTGACAAAATACTTTACTATTGTTTAAATTCGATATAAATTTTGGGTGAACTTGTATGATGCAGGTCCGACCATTGAAATATCTAAATATATTTTTAATAGATACATAATATATTCCGATGGAGAAGTCCATGAACGAAAACCAGAATCAAATTAGCCCATATTCAATGGTTACCTCTTGTTTGTTACCATGGATGGTTACCATCGATATATGTGTAGTATTAAGTGTACTTTTATTGATATTAAATGACATTTGCTGATTTGACACCTCACTTTACCTATTATAATGGGTTAACAAATAATTTATTTGTTTCAATTTTTTTTAATTCATCTAATAAGATTCGTTAAGAATCTTTAGATTCAAAAAGTCATTTTTGGTATTTTAATAATAATCAATTATTGTTAGTTTATTGAAAATCACAACTCCATTTAATAGGAAACACTTAATATTCAGTTTTGCTTTTATTATTGAGAAAAAAGTAAATTTTTAATTAATATAAATATACTCTTAATTATTATGTTTGACACTATATAAGAGTAGTATTAGTATCGTTTTTCCTTTTGTGTATATTTTTTATTAAAAATTTAATACCCCATCCAATGCAAAAAAAAAAAAAAAGATAAAATAAAATAAATTTAAACAATAATAATAATAATAATAATAATAATAATAATAATAACAATAATAATAAGAGTAATAATAATAATAATAATAATAATTATTATTATTATTAATTAATTAAAATTATAAATAATTCTACGTAAACTATAAAATTTCTCTTATGATAAAAGTGATTGTAAGTAAAATTACACTATATAATTACACCTATATTAAAATATAAGGAAAATAAAAAAAATCTTATTATTTTATGTATAAATTACTTAGAAAATTAGTATTTTCACAAATATCTGTTTGACCCGATAGGTAGAGTCAACAAGTATTCACTATTTGACCCGATTCGACTTATCAAATTAGCAAGTATCCACTAATTGACCCGTTTTGACTTATTGGTCCAACAAGTATCCATTATTAGACCCGATTCAACTTATTGGATCA
Source organism: Ajuga reptans (assembly GCA_032274785.1). Taxonomy (NCBI): domain Eukaryota; kingdom Viridiplantae; phylum Streptophyta; class Magnoliopsida; order Lamiales; family Lamiaceae; genus Ajuga; species Ajuga reptans. The sequence goes on along the minus strand of JAUEKW010167542.1, from coordinate 24,925 downwards.
ACTAGTACCCACTATTTGACTCGTTTCTCTTATCAGCTCAACAAGTATCTACAATTGGACCCGATTGACTTATTGAGTCAATAAGTATCCACTATTTGACCCGATTGACTTATGGAGTCAACAAATATCCACTATTTGACCAAATTCAGCTTATCGAATCAATAGGCACCCACTATCTAACCCCTTTCGACTTCGACTTATCGGCTCAACAAGTATCCACTATTGGATGCGATTTGCTTATTGAGTTAATAAATATCCACTATTTGACCAGATTTGGTTTATCGGATTAACAAGTACCTACTATTTGATATGTTTCAACTTGTCGGCTCAATAAGTATCCATTATTGGGCCCGATTGATTTATCGAGTCAACAAGTATACACTATTGGACCAGATTGACTTATCGAGTCAACAGATATCCACTATTTGACCCGATTCGACTTATTGTATCAACAAATACCCACTATTTGATTCATTTTATCTTATCGGCTCAACATGTATCCACTATTTTGGATGGACCCGATTGGCTTATCGAGTCAACAAATATCCACTATTGGACCCGATTGGCTTATTTGACCCGATTCGACTTATCGAAAATATCCACTATTTGACCCGATTCAGCTTATCGGACCACCAAGTATCCACTATTTTATTCGATTCGGCTTATCAGATCACTAGTACCCACTATTTGACCATATTCGGCCTACCGGACAAACTAGTACCCACTATTTCATCCGTTTTAATTTATTGGTTCAATAAGTATCCACTGTAGGGCCTGATTGGCTTATCGTGTCAATATGTATCAACTATTCAACCCAATTCGGCATATTCAGTCAACAAGTACCCACTATTTGACCCATTTTTGGCTTATCGGTTCAACAAGTATATATTATTGGACCCAATTTGGTTATTGAGTCAATAAATATCCATTATTTAACCCAATTCAACATATCAGATCAGCAAGTACCCACTAATTGACTCGTTTCGACTTATCGGCTCAACAAGTGTCCACTATTTGACTCAATTCGCCATATCGGATCAACATGTACCCACTATTTTGACCCGTTTTAGCCTATCAGTTTAACAAGTATCTACTATTAGACCCGATTAGCTTATCGAGTTAACATGTTTCTACTATTTGACTAGATTCAACTTATCGGATAAACAAGCTCCCAAAATTTGACCTGTTTTGGCTTATCGAGTCAACACGTTTCCACTATTTGATGTGATTGACTTATCGAGTCAACATGTACCCACTATTTGACCCGATTCAGCTTATCGAATCAACTAGTATATACCATTGGACCTGATTGGCTTATCGAATCAATAAGTATCCACTATTGGACCCGATCAACTTATCGAGTCGACAAGTATCCACTATTTGACCCGTTTTACCTTATCGGATGAACAAGTACCCACTATTTGACCCGTTTCAACTTATCGGCTCAACAAGTATTCACTATTAAACTCAATTGGCTTATCGAGTCAACAAGTATCTACTATTGAATCATACTGACTTATCGAGTAAACAAGTATCCACTATTTGACCCGATTCGACATATCGGATCAACGAGTACGCACTATTTAACTCATTTCGGCTTATCGGTTCAACAAGTATCTACTATTGCATACGATTAGCTTATGGAGTCAACAATTATTCACTATTTAACTAGAATCGGCTTATCAGATAAATAAGTACCCATTATTTGTCTCGTTTCGCCTTATCGGTTCAACAAGTATCCACTATTTGACCAGATTGGCTTTCAAGTCCACATGTACCCACTATTTGACCAACTTCTGCTTATTAGATCAACTGGCATCCAATATTAGATCCGATTGACTTATCGAGTCAATAAGTAACCACTATTGGACCCGATTGGCTTATCGAGTCACCAAGTATCCCACTATTTAACCTGATTCGACTTATCGGATCAACAAGTACCCACTATTCGACTTATTTCGACTTATCGGCTCAACAAGTATTTACTATTTGCCTCGACTGGATTATCGAGTCAACATATATCCACTATTTATTTTGATATCCTAAACCAAAAAATTACACTTACGGTAAAATCTAAGAGAATTTATTCCAAATAAAAATTACGATAAATTATGTACAATACCTTATATTATTTTATGTGTAAAGTACTGTGTAAGTTAGCAATTTCACGATATCCATTTAGTAAATTGGTAAATAAAATATTAGTTTCAAAATCAAATAAATTCTATAAAAATTAAGGACTCTAGAAATAGCCTCGTTTAATAATGCTCAACAATTCAAAATCAACTACTGCGTTGGCGGATGCTCAAAATTTTTAAGACTCTCATTTATTGTAAGTATCTTTTTACTCAAAACACTAATCACAACATTTAATGATGCTCAATAATTAATCTCCTCATTTATTGAGAGATTTTTGTGTAAAGTGAAATAGTAATTATAATATTTATTGATTTTCATAAATCAAGGTGTATGTAGTACATTTAATAAGGTTTGAGAATCAATAATCCCTTCTAAAAAGACAAAAAAAGACATAGAATCTTTAATTTTAGATTTCTATAAGTTTAATCCAAAATTTTAAAAAAATGACACATCATCATGGTAACCTATATGTCATCAGGTTACCCATTTCTTCAAGTATTAAATGTGTTGTATTCTTTTTAGGTGAATTAAATGCATGATCCAACTACTCAAATAATCCCAGCCTTTGATTTTTTATCCAAGAGCTAATATTAGGTAATCATCCATAGTGACAAAAGAGAAGTAGCCATTAAAACCATACCCATATATATATATATATATATATATATATATATATATTATCCAAATAGGCCGTTAAATCTTTAAAATAATTCAAATAAGTCTCAAAATTACTCAATATGAGATAAAGTAAACCCTCCTAAATCTAAACTAATTACATAAATTTAAAAAATATTTAATAAATCTAAAATAAATAAATTTGTAACGCCTAACTTTTTCATCAATTATTTTATTTAATTTAGACGCTCGTATTAGTAATTCGCTAAGTTATTTATTATATATTTTTTTTTTTCAAGTTTTGGGCTGTGAATTACAATTATATTATAGGCTCAAAATAATATTATGTTTAAGTATAAGTCTCATAAGAGTGAGTCTTGTGTGTGGCGGTCACATGGTGTGACAGCGTGTGACAGAATACACTTTTACAGGAAAAGGTGATACTTTTGTCCAAAACGGTAATACTTTTGCTCAAAAAGGTGATACTTTAAAAATATTGATACTTTTGCAAATAAATGTGATACTTTCGGTATAAAATTTGATACTTTTTTTGTCAAAAAAAAGTGATACTTTTTTTGTCAATTACATATCTGTAAGGTGTCTTATATTGCGGTGTTTTTGATCAGATATATATATATATATATATATATATATATTTAATTAGATAGCAACTCATTAAGTGTAACCCTAAGAGGAGACCTATAAATTCCTAGCTACAATATACGCTGTAAAAAAGAAAAAAAGAAAAAAAGAGAACAAAGTCACATAGTGCATCTATGTACGGAGGAGAAAGGGGAAAAGGAATTATTGACTGCATCTTTCATAAATTTTCTTTCTACAACAACTTTTGTGTAATAGGTATTCTTACAAATCCTCTCTTTTATTTTGTACCAAACGCTCTATTCAATTTCTTTGTACAACCAGAATTTCAGCAAATTTGGATGATGACCAAACTGTCACCATTACCCCATACCCGTCCATGCCTTTTTTCTGTTCTCCTACATAGGATACTTAATAATTACAGTGGGTTAAAGAAATAGCTAGTGCGATTCTGTGTGTATGTAGGTGTTCGGTCAGTGCATTAAATCCGTAGGTGTGTGCGCGCGTCTACTGGGAGAGTTAGGAGAGTGTGTATGATAATTGTGTGTGTGTATATGTGTGAGTTGTGTGTCCAGATTCCAGAAAGGTATGGAAGAGAGAGAGAGAGAGTAAATCTCTGTGTCTGTGTGTGTTTCACGAGTTTGAAAAGAAAAAGAAAAGTGAAAAAGGGATTTGGTGGTGTGGCGTAGTAAAGAAGAGGAAATTTATTTTTCCCCATATTTCCTATAAAAGTTAGTGCAATCCTGTTACTTTGTAACACACAGATATGGGGAGGGGAACAAACTACAGCAAATGGCACGAGAAACAAGCTTTGATTTCACTGCAAAAGCTCAAAATACACCAGAAATGCACTGCCAAAACAAAAGGTTTAACAACGGTAATAAAACGGCTACTTCGAGAGTGCCACTCTCCAAAACAACGAAAAGCAGGAACATTCTTTCATACCCTCCTTTGCCCTAGCTGACATGTTTTAATCATAATTCTTCAAGTGATTGGGCCTTTTCTTCTCCCTCATCCCATGGCCCAACGAGGTGTTCACAATATTTTCTGAGCTACTTGGGCTGGGCCCATACTTCTCCATTTCGCCAGCCCATGCAACCTCTGGCTGCCCTTCAATCGTAACATTGCCCTCTCCATCGAAACGAACCTTGTCCTCAAGGTTCAACCTTGGGTACTGTCGGACCAAAACAACAAGATCCTCCCACGTAGCTTCTGCAACTGTCATGTTTTCCCACTGCACAAGAAGCTGAACCACCTTAGTATCTTGACGGTGAATGACTCGGGCCTGCAGAAATTTCACCGGTCGAACGTGAACACATGCCAAGTCAGAAAGGGGTGGCAGACGTACGGCATTCGGCACATGCTCCCCCTTACAAGCCTTCAAACTCGAGACATGAAAAACCGGATGAACACGAGCTGTTGGAGGTAGCTGAAGCTTATATGCAACTGTCCCGACTTTACTGATAATACGAAATGGCCCATAGTAGCGTCGGTTAAGCTTGTTACAAGCGGAATTCTGGAGTGTTAGCTGACGGTAAGGTTGGAGCTTCACAAACACCAATTCGCCGACCGAAAAAGAAGTATCCGAACGGTGACGATCAGCCTGAATCTTCATGCGATTTTGTGCTCTTGCCAAGTTCAACTTCAAGTCTTGTAGGACTACATCCCTATCCATTAAAGTTTGGGCAAACTCCCGATCTGTCTCAGGATCGTTCAAATATCGGACAATAGTCGGTGCCGGGCGCCCGTACACATACTGAAACGGTGTATAGCCGGTAGAATTGTGGTATGAGGTATTATACCATAGCTCTGCCCACGGCAGAAAATGTAGCCATCGCTTCGGTTCATCCATAGCAAAACATCGAAGATACATCTCAAGACACTTGTTGACGGCTTCACTTTGACCGTCCGTTTGGGGATGGTAGGCACTACTTCGCGCCAATTTTGTGCCCTCAAGACGGAACAGCTCCGTCCAAAATGACGTAAGGAACACTCGGTCTCGATCCGACACAATTGACCGAGGAAAACCGTGAAGCTTAACAATCTCCTTGACAAATGCTGCTGCCACCGATTGACTTGTAAACCCGGCCGGCAGACCCGTGAAATGTGCGTATTTACTCAATCGGTCCACTACAACCATGATTACCGATTTCCCTTGACTCGACGGGAGCCCTATGACAAAGTCCATCGATCTGTCTTCCCACGGCTGCTCCGGAATGGGTAATGGTTGAAGGAGACCCGCTGGTGTCGTCGTTAATGGCTTCGTTTGTTGACATATGAGGCATCGCTCAACATGCTGACGGACATCCTTCCATAAACTGGGCCACCAAAAATTCCCAGCAATACGATAATAGGTTCGTAACACCCCCGCATGCCCTCCAATCACCGAATTATGAAACTCCGTCAGAAGGGTCGTACGCAAGGAACCCGACGGAATTACCAATCTGCCTTGGTAAAGTAGGAGATTATCCTTCTCACTATAGCCCAATGGAGCAGAATTTCCAGCCCGAAAATCCTCCAGTATTTTTTTAGTCACCTCATCATTCTCTAGCTCAACACGCAGCTGATCCAACCATGGAAAGATCGGTCGGGAAATAGCGACATTTTGATGCAACGTCGGGTGCCGTGACAGAGCATCAGCCACTGTATTTTCTCGCCCGGGCCGATACACAATGGAGAAGCAATAGCCGAGAAGTTTAGTAAGCCATTTTTGTTGCTCCGGAGTTTGAATGGTTTGTTCGGTCAGGCTTTTTAAACTTTGATGGTCAGTTTTGATTACAAACGGGCGGCCCAATAAGTATTGGCACAACTTTTGCTCGGCTCGGGTGATTGCAGACATTTCACGACTGTACGTGGATGAGAGCTGCATACGCGGGCACAGTTTCTAACTGAAAAATGCTATAGGATGACCTTTTTGAGTGAGCACCGCACCTACACCCATCCCGGAGGTGTCAGTTTCAACTGAAAATGGTTGGTTGAAATCGGGAAGTTACAAAATAGGCACCTCAGAGAGAGCTCGCTGCAGCTGTTGGAATATGATCGTTGCCGCTGGCGTCCACACGAAGGCATCGTTGCGAAGCAGGTCGGTTAATGGTGCCGCTATGAGAGCATAAGACCGAATAAATCGTCGGTAGTATCCTGTTAACCCAAGGAACCCCCGTAGTTGTGTAATGGTAGTCGGTGTTTGCCAATCTAACACCGCTTGGACTTTAGACGGATCTATAGCAACTTCGTCGCCGGAAATGACATGTCCAAGATAATCTATTTTAGTTTGCCCGAAAACACACTTCGCCTGTTTAGCATAAAATCTGTGTTGCCGCAATAACTCCAACATATTTTGCAGATGCAATAGATGGTCTTCCAACGTAGGGCTGTAGATTAGAATATCGTCAAAGAAAACCAAAACAAATCTCCGTAAGTGTGGGTGAAAAATTTCATTCATAGCACTCTAAAAGGTTGAGGGGGCATTCGTGAGCCCGAACGGCAACACCAAGAATTCATAGTGACCGTCATGCGTCCTAAAAGCTGTCTTGTATGTATCCTCGGCTTGCACACGAATCTGATGGTACCCCGAGCAAAGGTCCAACTTAGAGAAGTATTTGGCTCTGAACAACTCATCGAACAACTCGTCAACTGTCAGAATTGGAAACTTATCCGGAACCGTGACGGCATTGAGAGCCCTATAATCCATGCAAAAATGCCACGTTCCATCTTTCTTCTTGACCAAGAGGGCAGGCGACGAAAAGGGGCTGGTGCTTGGCTTTATAATCCCGTCAGTGAGCATTTCCCGCACTATCTTCTCTATCTCCGACTTTTGGAAGTACAGGTAACGGTGGGGACGGACTGAAACTGGCGGTGTTCCCGCTTGAAGGGGAATCGAGTGGTCATACGATCTTTCCGGCGGCAGGCCATTGGGTGTCTGAAAAACATCCTCAAATGCCGTTAGGAGGGCTTGCAATTTGGGCGACGATTCGTGCAACGTATCCCCTGCTTGAAAACATGATTTGTCGTGGGCAAAGAGGATAAACAATTAAGAGACAACCTCTTCTTGTATCAAATGACGTAGAGAGCTAAACTAGATTGGTGTGATGGACGGCATGGAATTCCCCTTTAATTCCACTGTCGTCCCTTGGAAATTGAAGCGCATCGTCAAGCGATGGTAATCATGGATGACGGGTCCCAATGTCGACAACCACGACATCCCTAAGACAACTTCTGCACCCTCAATAGGTAACAAATACAAAGTTATTACCACTTCAAATCCCTGAATGTTAATCCGTGCATTGCGCACACACCCGTCGGCTTCTAGTTTCTGGCTATTACCCACCGCCATAGAAAAAGGCGCGACAGGTTCCACAGGAAGATGGAGATGTTTTGCCACTCGGGATCGGATAAAATTCAAGGAGCTACCACTGTCAACAAGTACCTGAAGTTGGGCTCCTGCAAGACAACCCGAAAAATAGAGTTGGGAGGGAGATGGTATACCTGATAGAGCATGTAAAGATAATTCTGGAGTTGAATTGATTTTCTCCAGCGGGACGTGTTCCTCCATAGACTCAAGGGCTTCTGTGGTGTCCTCTAGCAGAACATCGAAATCCAAAATAAATATATGTGGCTTGGACGCACACCGGTGATTATAAGAATACTTGGCATGGCAATAATAACACAGACCCTTCTCACGACGGCTTTGCATTTCCGCTGGCGATATCTTGCGTACCGAAAATTGCTGTGGCACGGAAGAAGATGAGACAATTCGCTTATCCAGTGAGAGTGGAGGAGGTGATGTCCGGAAGGTCGTTGGCGACGCTGGGGCTCGGTAGCCAAAAGACCGAGGTGCCGGTGATCGAGCGGCAATTTTTGCCTCCTGGAGGCGAGCGAGTGACATAGCCTGAGGTAGGGAATGGGGGCGAAGTGCTAGGACTTCTGCACGCTGCTCCGGCGTCAAGCCTGCGATGAAGCAACAAGTCAAAAAGGAGGTGGATAAACTCCGTGTACGGTTCTACAGAAGTTCGAACTTGGACTGATAGTTCTCGAGGATTTCTGAATGAGCTTTGCGAGTGCTCCTTGGGGATCGTCAAATTCGGATGGACCGAATCGGCGTTCAATGGCTTTAATAAATTCGACCCACGACCGAAATGGGGAGCTCTGAAAAGCCCATTGGAACCATTGCAACGCGCGACCTTCTATATGGATGGCGGCGATTAAGAGCCGTTGTTCGTCAGAAGTGGGAAAAAACTGAAAATACTGAGTTGCCCTAAACATCCACCCAATTACATCGTCACCATTGAAATATGGAAAATCCATCCGGTGGGGGCGATTGGCGAGAGCTGCCGGATTAGCGAACTGAGGTGGTGGCTGGAGGGCCGGCATCAGTTGTGGTGTAAAGCCCGGCGGTTCAGAGGACGAAGCGTGAGCAACGGAAAATGAGGTTGTCATAACTGGGGTGCCGGCGGAGGAATGCGGCGGTGGAGCTGACTCCGTACGCTCTTTCAGGGAGCCGGTCTGGAGGAGAATCTCGCGCAAGGTTTTCTGTTGGAGGTCCATGGAGCTCTAGAACTGATCTTAGCGATCCGACAACGTCACCGTGCACTCAGTAAGCTTCTTTATTTGTTCGTCCATAGTCTTCAAACGGGTACCGTCGGCCATAGTTGTAGGTCAATGAAAGCACCAATGTAACACACAGATATGGGGAGGGGAACAAACTACAACAAATAGCACGAGAAACAAGCTTTGATTTCACAGCAAAAGCTCAAAATACACCAGAAATGCACTGCCAAAACAAAAGGTTTAACAACGGTAATAAAACGGCTACTTCGAGAGTGCCACTCTCCAAAACAACGAAAAGCAGGAACATTCTTTCATACCCTCCTTTGCCCTAGCTGACATGTTTTAATCATAATTCTTCAAGTGATTGGGCCTTTTCTTCTCCCTCATCCCACGGCCCAACGAGGTGTCCACAATATTTTCTAAGCTACTTGGGCTGGGCCCATACTTCTCCATTTCGCCAGCCCATGCAACCTCTGGCTGCCCTTCAATCGTAACATACTTTCCCATCTCTAGAATATTCCGACCCAAAATTTTACCTTTCATTGACCCAAGTTGATAATATCTTTCATTAATGTTTTATTTCAGTCCTTTAATTAAATTCTGCTAAGATTTAGTACGACGAAATATTAAGACTATGTGTATCTCCTATATAGGTTACTCTAATAAAAAATACGATGGTTAGACCTTTACGTGATTTTGTCAAGATTTATTCAAACTGCATATTTAAGGTGGGGATTCTTGCTTGTCTTATTATTATAAATGTTTGATTTACTATGTGATTTAACTGTCATTTTATGAAATGCAAGACCTAAGTTGTATTATAAGTTGATTAATTAATCCTATAAGTTGGTGTGATCTGGGGAAACCGTTGCACGCATATATTATGATAAGTTATAAGTTAATTGCAATTCATATGAGGGAAAATTGCAAAAGTTGCCCATTAAGTATGGGGGGTGGCACTTTTATGCCCAGTATGTTTGCCTGTGGCAATTTATGCCCACCATGTACTGAAATTGCGTAATTTATGCCCTTTTGTCGCTGGAAATTAGTAAACGTCACGTGCAAGGTCACGTGCACGGCGGTTTTAAAATTTCCGGCCAAGGAATCTCACATGGCAGCTGACGTGGATGCTAGTTGGCCTTTGGAGTGATTTTTTTGCCACATCATACTAATTTGGTGGAAAAATCCCCGTTAACAACGGGGAAAAATCGTCGAGCCATTTTTTCACATCGTCGTCATCAGATAATCGTCCACCACCGCTCGAATTCAAAATCAGCCCGACTGGATATAGTTTCGGCGTCTTACCATCGGAAGATAAAGCATCAATGGCGTAGGATTTGAGCTCGTAAAACGTGTTCACCATAATCCCCTTCGCCTCCGTTACTCTTCTTAAACAGTTTAAGAATAGATCCGCCATGGCTGTACCGCCAACGAACACAGCAGGTAAGACACTTGCAGGTACAGGCTTGGAGAAATAGGTGATATTCAATTCGAGATCTGATTTTTTGTACTGCGTCAGATCTAGATTCTGTTCGTGTTTGAGATAGAACATACTGGAAACAATCGAGGTCGCATGCAGCGGAGGTGAAGAAAACATAGGACGGGATGCGAAATTCATCGGAAACTTGGATGAATTTGGTGCAGAACATGTCGAGGATTAGAGCTGCGATTTTGGAATCAGACTGGTCTTTGATCAGATTAGAGACTGCATCTCTTACTTGAGTGATTTGGTTTTCGATTAATTCGAAAAAGACGGCCTGCGATTTACAGGTGTTGTCTGAGCTGGGGAGGTGAATGTATCTTAAACGCGGATTGGATGAGGTTTTTTGTGTGTAATCATCGACGGCGGTGTCGGCATCTTTGTGGATCTTTAGGATGAGGACGGTGACGGAGATACGGTTGTCGGAACGAGGTGGCTCAGCCCCGGAGAAGGGATGAATACCAATTCAGCTTTCTTCATTGCTAACACTGATGGTCGCTACTTGTTTGGAGGGAATTTTCCCACCAAATTGGTATGATGTGGCAAAAAATTCCCTCCAAATGCCAACTAGCGTCCACGTCAGCTGCCATGTGGGATTCCTTGGCCGGAAATTTGAAAACCACCATGCACGTGACCTTGCACGTGACGTTTACTAATTTTCGGCGACAAAATTACATAAATTACGCAATTTCAGTATATGGTGGGCATAAATTGCCACAGGCAAACATACTGGGCATAAAAGTGCCACCCCGATACTTAATGGGCAACTTTTGTAAATTTTCCTTCATATGATGTCTCGACTGTATTATTTGATATGACTTGTATAATCTCCACGAGCTGAAGGAAGCTCACCCCAAACTTTATTGATCCTCAGGTTGACTTGGAGTTGCATGATGGGAGTTGAGGAGGGCAAACAAGCATATGAGTAGTGTATGAATTTTATACTTTATTTTGATACCTTTCATACTTGCTTTTTATTTTGAATTTAAAGTTGCTTTAATTTGGTAGTTGATTTAGGATTATTTTGGCAAGTGCTGATACTTTGATACTTATTATTTCACTCTTTCGATTTGTTGAGATTTTAGATAATTTAGTTATTAGTTAGGGAATTATTTCTACTACTTAGGATATATGATTTAATTGAGAGCATATATAGGTTGATATAGAAAAATTATATTTTGTATTTTCGTTGCTAGATAATATTATTTATATTTAAGTTCGGGTAAATTGAATAAAAATACTTTATAAAAATTGGGTCGTTACAAAATTAAATCATAAACATTTTTAAAATAAGTCAACGAATTAACAAGATAAAATTAATTTATAAAGGAGTGGCTGGGACTTGGGGATTTATTATGTGTTTTTTAGTTTTAATATATTTTGTTCCTTACTTTGTTTAATGGTTTAAAAGATTCTTTGTTTAAAAAAAAATATCGTATAGTTATAAAAAACTATATTTTGATAAATTCTTTCTTTAATTAACTATATTTCTAATTTATTAAATAATTTATAGATTTATCTAGTAATTTTTAAAATTTTGAAATATCATATTTGTTCAATAATTGAAGTTTAGGGTCTTATTTGACCAATTTTAAAAATTAAAAGATCTATTTGTATAAAAATAAAGTTTATGATTCAACATATACCCGAGGAACTAATTCAAGGGCTAATTGGCATATTTTTCTCTTTATTCCCTGAACATTGTTTCTGTTCAGTTGGTTGCAATTCAATGTGTGGCATGCCCTCATTTCACAAAACTTACGTTGTCAAATATGTAATGACCCGCTTCCAAATTTGACGGACTGTCCCCACAAGCCAACACAAGTATTTTCCAGCGCGCTTTGTCCTCACTCACGCGCATCCCAAGAAACTTCTTAGGGGTCAACCATCCTGAAATTTCCCCAGGCCAAGGACGCTTTACCTCACAGTTTTCTCAGAATGGGCGCCAGAAAAGAAGATGCACCTTGTTGAGCAGCTACATGTGCATACATCTCACATATTTCCATCCGATTGAAACAATTGGCCAAGTAAGTACCTTGTTGAGCATAGCATAGCACAACATGAAGTATAACATAGCATATAACATGTTGCCTATAGCCTATGGAATGTTGCGCTTAGACATTAACAGCACAAGCATGACATTTCAAGTAAACAAACATAGCCCATAGAATATATAGAATCCCCACCTGAAAAGTGATGCATGAATGCACTTCGAGAACTTCTACGTGAATATGCTAATGCAGAGTATACTCATAATCCTTCGTGCCTCGATCCATAATCACCATAATCTACCTTATTTATAAAAAGAAGACCGTTGACAAGAGTCAACTGCTGATGTGTCTTTTTGTTGTTATTTTGAATTTTCATTAAATTATAATTAGGAGTATATATTTACGTGAATTGCTTGCTAAAAATAAGGGGTTGGTTCAAACCCAACCAATAAGATTTTTTCTTTTCCTTTTCTTTTTTTTGCTTTTTCCCTCAATATTTAAAAGTCTTACAACTTTTTCGTTTCAACTCCGTTTTTTATTAAAAATATACTGAATTAATCTTCTTTTCAAGATCTTCGATTTGACATCTATTATGTATATATATGGTCAAAATGTAAGTTTTTAAACGTAAGTTACTTATTTTTAAGATTATTATAATATATTTTGATTTTTTAAATTAAAAAAAATCATATAATTTCAAAATAATATCTTTTTGGAAGGATAATTTTTTTAGAAGAATAAATGTTTTTACTTTAGTTTTTTTTTTTCTTGTATTTTAATAAATTTGGATTTTTTAGAATCATTTAGTATTAAATAAATTTGATTAAAAAAATTATAAGTTTGTTACGTTTACAATTTACAGTAAAAAAGCTTAGATATATAAGTTAAAATAATTTTTTAATTAGTTAATTTTTTTCTTTCTTTTTATGGTGAAAAAAAAAGATTATGTTAACTATAAAAATAATAGGCTGCTTATATTTTATTTAAATACGTCACAATAATATAGTTTAGAACTCACGTGATTAATAAAGTAATACGATCGTGAGATCTCATACTAATATTACTAAATTTAATATGTGACTTTAGAACAAATATTTATTAAAAATATCTAACATCGTTTCATTCTCATATAAATATATAAGTATATATTAACAAGAGTTACAAATCAATGTGGCTTTAAGATTCTCATATCCGATGGAGAGAAATAACATAGCAATTCAACTATTAATGTTGTATAAGGAGAAAAATTTCATAGCATTTAGTCTTTAACTTTTTTCATTTGTTTGCATTTGTGTATTTTATGATAATTAAATGTGTGTTATTGTTATATCAAACTTTTACTCATTATAATATAATATTTCATACAAGTTATTTATTACATCTTATCAATTACGCGTTTTACTTTCCATCATGGTATATATTTACGTTTATATTTTAATTATATTATAATAAACTAATGTCTAGCCCGTGCATCGTACGGGTGGACATCTAGTAATATTAATATGACTTGTCTTGATTGGATTGGACTTAGGAATTATCTTAGGTCTTGGAACATGATTTTTAAAAAGATATGGAATTATTTGCGCAAAAATTGAAGGTTCAATACTTAAACATATAACGCGTAGTAGTGACTAAATATTTAATATCTCATAATCCATATGGAGAAAACATCTGATATTTTAAATATAGATACTTAACTCATATCAAAATATCATATTTAAATTTCGTAAATTTGAAAGAAGTAAAAATATAAATTTTGAAATTTTGAAATCGGAATAGTTGCAACAGTAAATTTTGCATAACCGTGAGAAAACTTTATAACTCAAATGCTATTTGATGGCTTGCTCTAATTTTTTTACAGAATATAAATGACATGTAGTAACAATATATCCAAATATTATAAGATTTGAAGACATATAACTATATATTTTGAATTATACAATACAAAACACATAATATTTTGAATCTGGATCAGTGGACTTAGAAAAATCATATTAAATAAAATACAACTTGGATGGGGTTGAAATTTAATTGTAATTTGAAAACATAGGATATAATAACATAATAAAATGTCATCAAAATCCCATAAGTATAGACAGAGGTTTCGAAATTTAAAAAAACGATACCTTAAGATAGAGAGGAAGAGGAAAAGAGGTTTGGAAGATGATGTCGGCTCTCCGAAGGACCCCTAGGGTATTTGGACGAAACATTTGATGTGAAAAGGGTGAAAATATTGTATCTTATGATTTTTGTGTGTAATTAATCAATTATGAGCTCAGGTATTTATAGATATCAATCATAGGTATCCTGATTCTAATAGGATCGTTGTTCCCCAAGACTCAATATTTTTCTAGGATTCTATATTTCTTTTTTCAACATTACCTAATATGTATGAAAATAATGTACGAACTAGAACTATAATTCATGGGCTTGGTTTGACTAATGCATTGGGCTCATGTCCAAATTGAATTTTTTTAAAGCCTAGTGACATAAAATATAGTATCAGACATAAATTGAAATAATAATTGACACCATTAATAAAAAAATATAATTTTCATAAGACAAAAATAAATAATTAAATATGATAAATGATTAAATAATGTATTGGGCATTACAAAATATCTCATGTTTTTCTAATTATGTGAAGGGATGAGGTACAAGCAATCCTCTAAATTATATCTCTTGTTCAGATAACCCCTTCAATAAAAAACATGAGGTGTTCTAAAAAAATGACTCAACAAACAAGACGTAAAGTCGCGGCAAGAGTTACACTCTTACTTCGTAAGAAGAAATTACCTTGTGTTCAGTGTTCTCTGTTTACGACAATTGTCCTCAAGATACAATACCTTGTGTTAAGTGCTCTCAATGTTGTGTACTTTTTTACAAGATTTTGAAAGAAGGTTTTTGTGTAACTACCTTTGAAAAATATAGATGTTTATGGTTACGGTACAAAAACGATTGGCTATTAAATCAATCACTATGATACCACTTGTTGGTCCCAAGTGGAAGAGGTTTTGGGGGAGGGAAGGGGGTTGAATAAACCTTATGCTTTTCAAATTTTTATTTAAACAAATGTAGGTTCCTTTTGCCGTCGGATGTGAAAAACATGTTCTTACTACAGAGCTTACAAAAGTAAGTTTCTACTAAATAGTAAGCATTTAACTAGTTGTTGTATTCGAAACTTACAGTGAGAAAATACCTAAGAATTATGCAGATAAATAGTTTCAAAGTGATTGCAAAGTTATAGCGTGTTCATTGTGTGTTCAATAAATAAATAAACAGTAAATAAACAAACACACAGAATTTATAGTGGTTAGAAGGTTGAGTAATCCTTCTACGTCAACTCTACTCTCTTCAATTAGAGGAATACACTAATTAAATTTGCTCACACAGTACAAATCTAGCCGAGGCTCACAAATCTCAATTTGTAGCTTACAAACTTATAGTTTCACCTATCCCCAGAAGAGTAATTCTACAGGTACATTCTCTTTCAGAACAAGATCTTGTTGAATCCATGATTCAACTAAGATACCTCTATACCTCACTAGAGTTAGTTTGGTATGGATTTTTTTTTCAACTGGAAGCTAACCGCTAAACGTTCTTCTTTTGAAAAGATGGGCTGCTTCAGTGAGAAATTTCAAAGTGAGAAAGTCGTTTAACAGTGGAAGCTCGTTTGAATATTTCTCTCGCGCTCGAGTTGATTAAGTTATTTTCTCATTTTTCAAGTCCTCCTATTTAAATATAAGGATTCTATCTATTGAAGAGAGATATAATCCCATCAATGTTCTTGTACGACGGTTAGTCGTTCCTTATCCTTTTGTTGCAGAATGTTAGTGACTAGGTTGCGATAGGTGGCATGTCAACAACTGCTTTTACTTTTTGTCAGGCTCTATGACACTCAACAACCGGCTCGCAGGTACAAGAATATTTCTTGTCTCTACCGTCTATTTTTTATTTGAAAACTAAGCTGACAGTTGACTTTTCATTCCTTGGTTGACTTGCTGATTGTCTGCTGTAAATTCCTATCTCCTTACAGGTAATCTTCTAACAGCGGACTGCTGTAGGCAATTGGCGATGCTAGCAGTCTTGCCTGCTTTCAAATCCCGTAATCACTATTCTTACAGCTGCGGACTTTGACTCTTACTGCTACTGCTTGCTAAATCTTTTTCTTGCGGTGACTTCTTTCTTGCAGGAAACTATCGCTACTTCTAAATGTTACAATACAAAATATGGGAGTCTTAATTCCTACTACAATTCCAGTTTTGCATCATTAAAATTTAGATATAAATTTCCTAATAGGCGGACATAGGTCTTCAACTACTAGTTCCTCCCTGCACCATTCACTACAAGAAAATGTCCAATTTGCTAGGAAAATTTTTGTAGGCAAACATAATATTTTCATAGGCACATGTATTTACCTACGAAATACCAACGGATGTCATTTGTGGGGAATAGGCTTGTAGGTAATTACATTGCCTAGAGAAATGTACTTTGTGGGGAATTGCCTAGAAAAAATCTGTAGGCAAATTACTATTATTTTTGTTGGTGAAGTGTGAAAATAATAAACAAAATTCGTAGGGAAAATGATAGGAACACCATTTTTTTCTTGCTAATTATGTAGAAAATTTTGTTACAGAGTCTTCCCTAGACAACCTTTGACCACGTGTTTTTTTAATTTAGCTAATAAAGTCATGGGTAAATTTTGCCTACGTTATACTCCCGTTGCTAAATATTAAGAATTTTAATATGTATATTTTTAGTTCTAAATTCAGTAGATTATCTTATCAAGACCAAATGGAATTTAATAAGCATATAATAATTAAAAAGATAAACTAGAATAACATAGAAATGAAATACTAATAAGAAGGTAGCAATAGCCTTCTTACAAAATAACTGATGTAAAGTAGCAATAATACAAAAGATACTATCTATTAGCACAAAAGTATATCCCATAGCAGTTGCAAAGCTGTGTGGAGTTCAAAGGTTACTTTTATAAACACCTTTGAAAAGCAAACAACTGACCTAAAATGAAAGGAGAAACACAGTAGAAATTGTTATACTCCTTTCCTGACAAAAACCACAGTAGCAGAGCCTGGCAAACAGAGAAAAAAAAATATAAGCAAAGATATTGAAAAGAACAAGAAATTGAAAAATGACATTGATGGAAGTAAACTAGATAATGATTAATAATAAAAAAAAAATAGCAGCTGCATCTCCAAGACCAAATTAACCAATAACAAGCACCTTGTAATAAACATTTCATCTCTAAACTCATAAAGCAAGGGACAACGGAAGCAGGCAAAACAACAATTTTTTTCATTTTTTCCATATGGCCTTTAAATGTAAAAATCAGCCACATAAGCCGCATATAAACATTTTCTAGAAAAATCATCCACAACATAAAAAATAATATCAAAACAGAGCATGAATGGGATAAAATATATTTTATTGTGCCCAAAGGATGGCTTACCATGTACATTCTTGTGCTAGTTATGTCACAGGGGCCCCAATCATTAGACGTATGCGCTCATATATTTGATGTTGCATTTGTTCAGCAAATTGTTGGTGCATCTTCTCAACTAGTTTCGTTTGTTGAAGCTCATGTTGCTGATGCATGTCCACAATCATTTGATCCTACTCATCAAGTTGACGTTCCAAATCACGAATAGTTTGTTGAACCTCAAGTCCTGGTGGAGCGGATGAAGAGCCAACCCCTTTGTAATACTCACAAGCAAGGGAACCAAGGCCAAAGACACAACTTTTTTCGTTCATTCCACCCACATAATCATAATATAGTTGAACTTCATCAATTTATTCATTATTTTGTGTCATCTGGCTTTTCTTAGTCTCAATAGTTTCCTTAACATCATTGCATATATAATAATTAGAAACTTTTAATGTAAGTCTAACACTTGCAATATAACTAAACAACTTACATTTATTTCCTTGTACTTCTGGTTGGTAAAAGTCTTCCCATCACCTTTTTTTGTATGAGTTCTAACGTACACCTCTCGAGGAAAAGCTTTTCGCTTCAATTGTACAGCCTGCATGTACAAACAATATATAATGCTTATCATATTTATATGGCATCCAAAATAAACCATAAGAGGGTCGTTTTGACAAAATACAACATAGAAGTTTTAGAATAGAACATGAACTTGATTAAACTGTTAAAATACTGAAATATATTTCAAATTTACAAGTCGTTCTCCATGCTTCTATTCTTTGAATTTTTCCCAGATTTGAATCTAGCTTCTGGTGAGTCCCAATAAACCAGCCATCGTTCATATATTTGTTCTTCCATATATTTTGGCCTTTTCCCATCCTTTTTAACATCACTAAGCAGGTCACTATAGCGAGCACTAGCTTTCTTATTCCAAGCTTTACAAATTTGCTTCTCTAGATATATTTCTTCATCCCAACAAAAAATTTTCTGCAAAATTTGATTTAGTTGTAAAATAATTACATACAGTCACTTATAAACATTAGTTTCTCATAATTAAAAACATATACTCTCTTGTTTACCTTAAAATCAGAAAAATAAAAAGTTTTAGTCTCTTCAGAAACTTTCTTCCATGTGAAACCCTCATAATCTCGTCTTTCCTCAAATGACTTCCTTATAGCCCGGGAGCAAGCTTTTGATGGCTCCACCCTACACAATCAAAGTTTTGATAAACGTTGCAATGTACTAACAATAAAGGTCTAGTAAGACTAATATGTGTTAATATAAAAGTCCTTGAAATTTCAGCTTATAGCATTATAAGAATAATCAATGACAAGCCTTAATCATCTCCAGCAAATCCAAGCTCCTAATGTTCACCCTCAACAAAATCACAATCATCAAAGCTCATTCATACTCTCTATCAATAAATTATATAGGTAAATGAAATACCAAAAGTAATTCACTGATTTAATACTAACAAAACAACTTGGCCATACTCAAGGTAACGTGATATGATTATTACTAAATATAATATAAAAATTTTAGTGATTAGGTCTACTTACAAGCCTGCACGTAAATACATATAAATACGTCCGGGGAATGTCCTAGAGTTTGTTGTAGACATAGGACATAGTGCTGATCCAGCTGAGTTTTGTGGTGCAACAGAAGTCAGTGCCTCAGGGATAGCTGAACCATCAACCATAATTTGTCCCATTTGGCCCTCTATGTGGTTGCTTGACTCACCGGAAAGATCAGAAATCCTACCTCCAATTATTTGTATAGACATATCTACAAGAAAGTTTTTTATACAGAAATATATCCACCAAAAGTAAGCATATAATAGATAATACTTATGAATAAAAATTGCAAACATAATATAAGGAAATGCTCAAATAGAATCTGCAAATACACATGTCTAAATATAATAAGCATCATGAACACTATCTTCTATGTAGTCATCTTCACTCTCGTATTGGTGCGAATCTTCGGAATCTGACTCAAGTATTGGTTCATCTGAAACCTCATCTTTATTTTCACCCAAATCAACAAATTCACCACTGGGATCATTTAAAGGATCAGACTCATCAATGTCTGTTGTCTCAGTGAGATGCAGATTGACTGGTTCATATTCTTGGAATGTCGTATCAACATTTGCAGGAACATCCACCATTTTCCTAGCTTTGACTTTACAGACCGCCAACCAATCTAACTTATCCCGTCTTAAGCTTGGATAAGAGACATAGTATACTTGTGCAGCCTGCATAGCGAGAATGAAAGGTTTATACTTATTCAGCCTACGTCTTTGGTTAATGTCAACCAGAGAATATTCTTTATTTACCTTTATCCCAATATTTTTTGTTGGATCAAACCATTCACACTTAAACAAAATAGTACGCTTAATTGGTAGCCCGTGATATTCCAATTGTAAAAGCTCAGACAAACGGCCATAATAGTCATTTTGAGTCTCGCTATAATTTATTCCCTTAATACAAACTCCACTATTTGATGTTGAGCTTGCTGATCCATGCGAATTGGTGTGAAATTTGTAACCATTAACAAAGTAGACTGGAAACGTCTTCACTGTTTTTAAAGAACCTTGTGCCAGTGCTTTGATAAAATCACTATCAATTTCATTTTGACGGGCCTACCAATTTAAGAAAAAATTATTAAAAACTATATATAAAAAGATGTACTTTTGGGTTACATAAAGTACAATGAGTACTTATATAATTTTCAAACCACTTAGCAAAATATGCATCAAGTTGAGCGTCAAGCTCTTCATTGGTGATGCCCGGTGATGATTTTAGTAACTCATCAGTAAACATGCTGCGAATATTAGAATACCTCAAATAAATGTCAAATATTACTTGAAAAAAACATAGGTTTTAGTATAGGAAATACTTACTTGACATAATGTTCAATCTCTTTACAATTTAGCAGGATATAAGTTTGTGCTGCATGATGTTCAATACTAGTCAGCATCCTTGATTTTTCTCTTCCATATGGTCGTCCAGGATATTCAAATATGGATAGATTTCCAGCAATATGTTCAAGATCACCACCGTCATCATTACGGGCAACTTTTCGCAATCTTGTGTGAATATGAGGCTCAAAATAATATGAACAAAATGTAGAGGCTTCTTCCACCAGGTAAGCGTTACAAATTGAACCTTCTAATTTTTCTTTATTGTTGACATTTCTTTTCAAGCACCCCAAGAATCTGCATATAACACAGAAATAGTTGTAAATAATAATTTAACTACCTCGATTTTTTTTTCTATATGCAATTCAACAATTGGTTTTACCTTTCAAAAGGATACATCCAACGATATTGCACCGGGCCAGCTATTTTTGCTTCATAAGGCAAGTGCACTGGAAGATGTTCCATTGAATCAAAAAAACTAGGAAGGAATATACGTTCCAACTTGCAAAGTATAATCGAAATTTCCTTTTCAAGTCTCTCCATGTCTGCCACTCTAATTGAGGTAGAAGTGATCTCTTTGAAAAATATACTTAGTTATGTTATAGCTTGCCACACATTGATTGAAAGAAACTCATGAAATGTAATGGGTATCAACCTCTGCATAAAGATATGGTAATCGTGGCTTTTCATCCCGAACAACTTATACTTTTTCATATCAACACATCGCCCCATATTAGAAACATATCCATCAGGACATTTCAGATTTTTAACCCATTCACACAGTACCTTTTTCTCTCTTGTATCCAACGTATATCACGCTTTTGGATATTTGCCAGAAGCTTCATTCTTTTCTAACTCGGGCCTTTGGCATAACTTCTTCAAGTCTTCTCTGGATTTGTCATTGTCTTTAGTTTTTCCCTCAACGTTCATTATTGTGTTGAATAAGTTATCAAACACATTCTTCTCTATATGCATCACATCTAAGTTATGTCTTATGAGATGTGAACTCCAATAAGGCAAATCCCAAAATATAATTCGCTTCTTCCATCCACAATTCTTGTAAATTGGACCATTAACGGCTTCAGCATCAATTTCAATTACTCTTCTCAATCCTAAATCCTCTATCTCATGTAATATCTGATCACCAGATTTCACAGGTGGTGCTAGTGATGTCTCAGTTCTATTTTTGAGAAAACTTTTCTTGTTACGCCTAAATGGATGCTCTAGTGGGAGAAACTTACGGTGATTTTCAAACCAAGATGTCTTCCAACCATTAGTGAGTGTGAATGCCTGTGAGTGTTCCATACAACACGGCTAAGCATGTTTTCCAGCTGTACTCCATCCAGATAACATTGAGTATGCTGGAAAATTACTTATAGTCCACATTAGAGCAGCTTTCATTGTAAAGTTTTGTGTACGTGATACATCATATGTCAGTACACCCACATCCAATAATTATTTTATTTCTACAATTAAAGGCTGAAGAAACACATCAACTTTATGTTTAGGATTGTTAGGCCCGGGAATAATTACGGATAGGAACATGTACGCATCCTTCATACACATCCAGGGCGGAAAATTATAGTGACTATTATCGGCCATGATGAATATTGCTGTCCCGAGTGGCCGAAAGGTTGAAAACTATCAGTACACAATCCCAATCTAACATTATGACTCTCTGAAGAAAAAGAAGAGTGCTCTAGGTCGAAATGCTTCCATGCTTCTGAGTTAGATGGATGACACATCTTCCCTTCTTCTTGTAGATGTTCTTCATGCTATTGCATGTGCGGAGCTGTTACTATTGAGGTGTACACTCTTTTTAGGTGATTCAATTTTCCTGTCCTCTTCTTGAATCTCTCATGTCCACAAAATTTGCAGCTTGTCAATGTACTATCAACACCCCAATATATCATGCAACCCCTCATGCAACAGTCAATCTTTTCCACTGGAAGACCGAGTCCTTGAACTAACTTCTTGGTACTGTAGAAATTATCCAGCATTTTGTTATTTTCTGGTAACACATCTTTCATAAATTGGACAATATCATCATAACATCTCTCTGAAAAGTGATGCTCAGACATCATATACAGCAATCGTGCTACCGCTGACATTTGGGAATAATTTTTGCAGCCCTCCCATAATTTCACATCCGCTGTATTAAGCATGTCATAGAACTTTTGTGCGGTCGGATTAAGGGCTTCATCTATGTTCTCTGTAACAAATTCAGGTTCAACTGCATCAAGAATCATTTGACAGTATGGATCTATGGAAGTGGTATCAACTTCTGTAGGAACATTCACATCCACATGCTCGAAGTCCCTATCCACATATTGTTCCCCATGTCGATTCCATACATAATAATCGGGAACAAATCCCTTTCTAAACAAGTGTATCCTCACTTCTTTAACTTCTTGGAACCTTCGATTATGACACTTAGGACATGGACACCTTATCTTACTTAGATCAGTGACACCTGGCTGGTTGAGGGCAAACACAATAAAGGTTTCGACCCCTTTCACAAAATCTTAATTAATGGTGCCATTAGGATTACGCCTAACATACAATCCAATCTCGATCGTTTCTCATGTTCTGTCTACTTTTTTTAGTCAAGAAACTGATAATAACATATAATGCACAAGTGTATTTTCATGAAAACAATGAAACTAATTATATACTAAAAAGCACGAAAGAACTCATGAAAGAACCCATTTAATCACTTATAATATAATAAATTCAAGCATGCAAGAACTAACCTACTTACTAGTTAAGAAGGTGATGAATGACTTGCACTTTTACACTTCAGCAAGATATTGTTTACTTCAAGAGAACAACTGCAAAGAAAAGATTTGGGGTTAGGATTTCAATGTAAGACAAGTTGTAGCTCTTTAGTATTGATACATCTTGCTAAAAAAATAGAAAGCTCACGAAATCTATGGAAAAAGGTTTGATTATGCATGGTTTATGCTAATATATCAGCTAAAAATTAATGGTTTCGAATTAGGAAAATTCAATTTATTATTAGTATGTTTCTTGTTTCAATTAGCATTACATGGAAACTTTGTTCATGTAAGGTTTGCAAACTTATCAGGTTCACTTATTCATAGATTATTGTCGATTTTTCCTATCATTCATCATTTCAAATAGTTAATAAGACATATTATGAAAAACTTTCTCCTGGACTTAATAATCATTTATGTTTTTAATAATTTATTTGTAACAAGCCATCATCAAATGGGTCCTATCCTTGTGGGTAATATTCGAATAGGTTATACACTATTGGATTGGTATGTAGACATCTACCCACCAATTCACTGGTGTATAACCCATTCGGGTATATTACCCACAAGGGTAGGATCTACACACCAATCCAATGGTGTATAACTCTTTCGGATATTATATACTGGGATAGTGTAGAATTAACCCATCAAATAGTTTTTCTACCCTAACCCCATAGATAATACCTGAATGGGTTATACACCACCGGATTGGTTCCATTAGATATATATCTAAAGTAAAAAAATACATAATGAACTGGAACATTTTAAAAATCTAACTTAGTATAGCAAAGAAACACAACGAAGCACTACAATCATGTTTAGTGGCTATACACAATTTTAATATAGCAAAGAAACACAAAGAAACACAAAGAAACTAAAATCAACTTAAAATCCAACTCAATAAGCAAAATTTCCAATAAAATTTAGTCACCCAAAGATTCTCAAAGAAGCACTGTATTTATGTTTTGGAACCCCTTCAATGTTAGTAGCTCATATAGATTTTCAATTTAAATCAGTTAAAAGATAAGAAACAAAAACTAGACAGGGAGAAGATAAAAGTGAGAGAGAGTTTCCAATAAATAATTGGATTTGGGGAAATTGGGGTTTTCATTTGATAGGATTTAGGAAAGAATTACTTAACCTCTTACGGCATGATTGGTATAAAGGAATGTGGAGGAAATGGAATGGTCATTCTCTTGTTCATTCTCATTCTTATGATTGGTATGAATTTATGATGAGAATAGTCATTCCCAAAGGAATTGCTATTCCCATATCCATGGGAGTAGCCATTCCTCCCACCCTACATGGTATTAGCTATTCCCAACAACTAGGAATGATATTATTATTATTATTATTATTATTATTATTATTATTATTATTATTATTATTATTATTATTATTATTATTATT
>JAUEKW010167108.1:0-17090 GCA_032274785.1 Ajuga reptans | reverse complement strand
TCCTTTCTTGCTCGTTTCCTTATCAAATCAAGTCCATGTGGACTTTTATACCTGAAAATGCACTTTTTACAGGAAAATGAGCATATACGTCATATTTGCCAAATGATCCAAAATCGGATATAAATGACCTATTATGCATGAAATTGCTATCAAATATTCTATTAAAACAAGCCTAAAAGCATGCATAAATGACGTATGTCAGTTACCATGATAAAAGGATTAAATTGAAGGACAAAAAATGATAATTCAAATATTTTTGGGATTAAATTTATAGGACTATTTTGACATTTTTAACTTATTAACAATTGGGTATGCACCTATATTTCTCTCTCCAATATAAACCGATCATCCACACAAGAAATATTTTTTATCTAATTATTTTGTTAACTAACTTGACTAATCGAAGGATGATGAACAAGTTTAAATATTATGGCTCATTCTATCCTACCATGTATGGGTATAGGATAGATGATTGTTATGTGATAACATAATTAGAGGTCAACCATTAATATTTTTTTATCTCTAGTATGTAGTCACATGACTCATATCTACCTCGAGGTTGGCTTAGTTTCTTTGTTTTTAGAAGAAGGTGGTACTAGTGAAAGTTGATTTGGAATTTAGCATTTTGGGTCGTCTTCGGATCTAATTTTTTGTTCAATACGAGAACTGTTCTAGCCTAGAATCGATGTTGTATATTGATTTAAGACAACGCTCGCAAAATCGTTGTTGTTTCCGTTCACAATAATATAATTTACAACAAATCTGTAAACTCCATATTCTGAAACAAGTTAACAACAGCCACAACAACCATAGTATGTATTGTATAATTTTGTTTTTGTGTTTATAATTTTCATACTTCACTCAAAATATACATACTGCACTCAAATTATACATACTGCACACACACACAAATACATTTCATACAAATTACACATTTCACACATTACATACACTATAGACGCTTCACACACATTATACACACTACACGCCTTTCACACGTTACACACACTACACGCATTTTACACACACTACGCACATTTCAAACACACTAAATATAACACACACACATCTCATCCATTACACACACTACACATATTTCACACATTTAACACACTACACATATTTCACACATATTACACACACTACTAACGTTTTATACACATTACACACACTACACACACATTACACACACATTTCACACACTACACACATTTCACACAAAGTCACACACATACATTTCACACATTACACACACTACACATGTTTCACACACATTACACACACTATGCACATTTCGCAAACTACATACATTTCACACACACTTCACACACACTATACACACTACACACACATTAAACACACTACACACATTTCACATATTACACACACTACACACACTGCACACAGTCCACACACTACACACATTACACACACTACAAACAATTCACAAACTAAACGCACATTACACACACTCCACACACTACACACATTACACACACTACACACATTACACACACTACATATATTTCACACACTACATACATTTCACACACACTACATACATTTCACATATATTACACACACTACACACATTTTAGACACTACACAAATTACAGAAACTACACACGTTTCACACACACTACACTACACACACTAGACACACTTCAAACATACTACACACACACTACACACAACACACACACCACACACATTTCATACATTTCACACACTACATACATTACACACAGTCCACACCCTACACATATTTCACACGCTACACACATTTCATATATTTCACACATATTACACACACATTTCACACACACTTCACACACAGATTTCATACATTACACACACTACATGTTTCACACACACATTTCACACATTACACATACGACATGTTTCACACACAATACACACACTAAGCATATTTCGCACACTACACACATTTCACACACATTATATACACTTCACACACACTACACACATATTTCACACATTACACACACTACACACATTTCATACATTAGACACACTACATACATTTCATACACGACACATACAGTACACACATTCCACACACTACACACAAACTACACACATTACGCACATTACACACATTCCACACACTACACACATTACACACACAAACTACACATATTTCTCACACTACACACATTTCACACACTACACACATTTCACACACTACACACATTTCATGCTCACTTCACACACACTACACAATTTACACAGACTACACATGTTTTACAGACACTACACTACACACACTACACACACTTCAAACACACTCTACACACATATTTCACACACACAAGCCACACTACACACACCACACACATTACACAAAATTACGCATATTTCACACACTACACACATTACACGTAGTACACACACTACACACATTTCAAACACATTACATACTCTACACACACTACACATATTTCACACAACATGATTAGGGGTCAACCATTAATATTTTTTATCTCCAGTATGTAGTCACATGACTCATATCTACCTCGAGGTTTGCTTAGTTTCTTTGTTTTTAGAAGAATGTGGTACTAGTCAAAGTTGATTTGGGATTTTGCATTTTGGGGCGTCTTCGAATCTAGTTTTTGTTCAATACGAGAACTGTTCTAGCCTAGAATCAGTGTTGTGTATTGATTTAAGACAACACTCACCAAATCGTTGTTGTTTCCGTTCACAATAATATAATTTACAGCAAAAGCTGTAAACTCCGTATTCTACATCAAGCTAACAACAACCACAACAACCACACTTTTCACACACACGACACTACACACACATCAAACACACTACACACACACTACACACACCACATACATTACACATTTAACACACTACATACATTACACACAGTCCAAACACTACACACATTACACACACAGTTCACACACTACACACACTTCACACACACTTCACACACACATTTCAAACATAATACATACACTATGCACATTTCACACACTACACACATTTCACACACACTATACACACTACACACCCATTTCACACATTATACACACTACACACATTTCACACATTACACACACTACACACATTTCATACACTACACATACATTACACACATTCCACACACTATACACAAACTACAAACATTACACACACTACACACGTTTTACAAACTAAATGCACATTACACACATTCCACACTACACACATTACACACACACTACACACATTACACACATTTCGTACACTACACATATTTTACATACATTACACACATTACACACATTACATACATTTCACACATACTACACAAATGATACAGACTACACATGTTTCACATAAACTATTTTACACACACTAAATACACTTCAAACATACTACACATACATTTCATACACACTAGCCATACTACACACACCACACACACAACACACATTACACATATTGCACACAGTCCACACACTACACAGATTTCACACATTTCAAACACATTACATAATCTACACAAACTATACATATTTCACACACACTACCCACATTAAACACATTTCACACTCTGAACATATTTCGCACACACTACACACACTTCACAAACACTACACACATATTTCATACATTACACACTACACATATTTCATACATTTCACACACTACGCACACATTCCACACACTACACACATTACATACACTAAACACATTACACACACATTACACATATTTCACACACTACACATATATCATACACTACGCATATTTCACACACTGCACATATTTCACACACTTTATACATATTTCACACACACTTCACACACACTACACACATTACATGCACTACACATATTTCACACACATTCCACACACATTTCACACAACTACACACATTTCACACACTACTCAAATTTTACACACATTTCACACACACTACACATATTTCACACACACTACACACATTTCACACACTACACATATTTCACACACACTACACATATATTTCATACATTACACACACTACATATATTTCACACATTTCACACACTAAACACACACTACACACATTACACACTAAACGTATTACACATACGTTACACGTATTTCACACACTACACACACTACACATATATCATACATTACACACACTGCACACATTTCACACACATTACATACATTTCACACACACTTCACACACACTACACACATTACATGCACTACATATATTTCACACATATTCCACACACATTTCACACAACTACACACATTTCATACATTTCACACACTACTTAAATTTTACACACATTACACATGTTTCGTACATACACACACTACACACACTTCACCCACACTACTCACATTTCTATTAATTAATTTTAATAAATCATATCTCTTTATGCATCAAATAAAGAAGGGATGGTGCTAGCACCATTTTCCATTAACTGAATATCCAAATACCATTGATTCTAGTCAAGTTTAGATGTTTCAGTACAAGGGGGGAATAAAACAAAAGTGAGGGAGAAGAAAAAAGGCAAGTTTAAAAAAAAGAAAAAAAGAAGAAAAAAAAATCCACTCAATTGGATCAATGCCAAATTTTTACATAGCACTCCCAAACAAATGCATAAAGAGATGCGTAGTGTGTGTAAAATGCGTATAGTGTGTAATGTGTATGAATTGTGTGTAGTGTGTGAAATGTGTGTAGTGTAAGAAATGTGTCCAGTGTGTGAAATATGCGCAGTATGTGTAATGTGTGTAATGTGTGGAATGTGTGTAATGTGTATTTTGTGTGTGAAATATGTGTAGTGTGTGTAATATATGTAGTGTGTGTAGTGTGTGGAATGTATGTAATGTGTGTGTAATGGGTGAAATGTGTGTATAGTGTGTGTGAAATGTGTGTAGTGTGTAAAATGTGTGTAGTGTGTGTAATGTGTGAAATATATGTGTAGTGTGTGTACTGTGTGAAATATGTGTGTAGTGTGTGAAATTTGTGTAGTATGTGTAGTGTGTGAAATGTGTGAAATGAGTGTGTAGTGTGTTTAGTGTGTGTGAAATATGTGAAATGAGTGTGGAATGTGTGTAGTGCGTGCAGAATGTGTAATTTGTGAAATATGTGTGTAGGTGTGAAGTGTGTGTGAAATGTGTGTAATATGTGAAATAAGTGTAGTGTGTGAGAAGTGTGTGTAGTGTGTGTAAATCGTCTATAGTGTGTAGTGTGTGTAATGTGTGTGATACGTGTGTAGTCTGTGTAATTTGTGTAGTATGTAAAGTGTGTGTGAAATGTGTGTATTGTGTAATGTGTGTGAAATGTGTGTATTGTGTAATGTGTGTGAAATGGGTGTAGTTTGTGAAATGTGTGTAGTGTATAAAATTTGCATAGTGTGTGAAATGTGTGTGTTGTGAGAAATATGTGTAGTGTATGTAATGTGTGTAGTGTGTGGAATGTGTGTAATGTGCGTTTAATATGTGAAATTAATGCAGTGTGTGTAGTATGTGTAGTGTGTGAAATGTATGTATAGTGTGTGTGAAGTGTAGTGTATGTCAAATATGTATAGTGTGTGAAATGTGTGTAGTGTATGTAATGTATGAAATGTGAGTGTAGTGTGTGTGAACAGTATATGAAATATGTGTAGTATGTGAAATGTGAGTGTAGTGTGTGTAATGTGTGTAGTGTGTAATGTGTGTGTAGTATGTGAAATGTGTAAAATGTGTGCAGTGTGTAATGTGTGAGATGTGTGTGTAGTGTGTGAAATGTATGTGTAATGTCTGTGTAAATATATGTAATGTGTGTAGTATATGGAATGTGTGTAATTTGTGTGTAGTGTGTGAAATGTGTAAAATTTGTGTGGTGTGTGTAGTGTGTGAGATGTGTGTGTAGTGTGTGAAATGTAGGTGTAATGTGTGAGAAATGTGTTTAGTGTGTATTATGTGTGTAGTGTGTATGAAATGTGTGTAGTGTGTGTAATATGTATGAAATATGTGTAATGTATGTGTAATGTGAGTAGTGTGTCAAATATGTGTATTGTGTGTAATGTGTGTAGTGTGTGTAATGTGTGTATAGTGTGTGAAATTTGTGTAGTGTGTGAAATTGGTGTGAAGTGTGTGTAGTGTATACAATGTGTGTGAAACGTGCGTAGTGTGTGAAATATGTGTGAAATGTGTGTAGTGTGTGTAATGTGTGTGAAACATGTGTAGTGTGAAATATATGTGAAGTGTGAGTAATGTGTGAAACGTGTGTAGTGTGTGTAATGTGTGTAGTATGTGTGAAGTGTGTGAAATATGTGCAGTGTGTGTAATGTGTGTGAAATATATGTACTGTGTGGATGTGTGTGGTGTGTGGAATGTGGGTAATCTGTGTAGTTTGTGAAAAATGTGTAGTGTGTGTAATGTATGTAATGTGTGAAATGTGTTAAATGTGTGTGTAGTGTGTTGAAGTGTGTGTATTGGTTGTGATATATGTGTAGTGTGTGTAATGTGTGTGAAACGTGTGTAGTGTGTGAAATGTGTGAGATATATGTGTAGTGTGTGTGAAGTGTGTGTGAAATGTATGTAGTGTGTGTAGTGTGTGTGAAGTGTGTGCAGTGTATGAAATGTGTGTAATGTGTATGTAATGTGTGTAGTGTGTGGAATATATGGAATGTGTGTGTGGTGTGTGAAATATGTGCGGTGTGTGTCATATGTGTAATGTGTGAAATGTGTGCGTAGTGTGTGTGAAGTGTGTGTGAAATATGTGTAATGTGTGTAGTGTGTGAAGTGTGTGTTAAATGTGTGGTGTGTGTAATGTGTGTGAAATATGTGTAGTGTGTGAAATGTGTGTGTAGTGTGTGTGAAGTGTGTGTAGTGTGTAAAATGTGTGTGTGGTGTGTGTGTAGTGTGTGTGGAATTTGTGTGAAATATGTGTAGTGTGTGTGTAATATGTGAAATTTGTGTGTAGTGTGTGAAATGTGTCTGAATGTGTGTGTTTGTGTAATGTGTGAAATTAATGTGTTGATATCTCTCCATACAATTGCATCTTATAATCACTTTTATCCAAACACTTTATTCACTTATAAACTCTTGAAAAATTGCATCGTATAAGCTATCAATACAATTTATAAGATGTTGGTGCTTAAACGATGTTTGAAATAAACGTAGCCAAACACCCTCTTGGTCACCGACGACGAAAATAAGACCAATTGCAAGAAATTTCTTAAATTACGAGACTATTTTGGACCAAAAGCGTACGAGCGAAAAGTTCTGGGACCAAATTTTCCTTTTATTTTTTAAGTACATTAGGAATTTATATGTTTTAGTAATTCTTCGTCCACATCAGAATTCATCATTAATTAATAATTATGAAAGTCATGTAGGGATCATGTTCTAAATTTCAACACAAATTGTAATTTTTTGGCGAAAGCATCGTTACCATAATAGAAGGATTAAATTGAAGGACCAAAAATGATAATTCAAATATTTTCAGGATTAAATTTATAGGACTATATAGACATTTTTAACTTATTAATAATTAGGTATGCACATCTATTTCTCTCTCCAATATAAATCGATCATCCACACAAGAAATATTTTTTATCTAATTATTTTGTTAACTAACTTGACTAATCAAAGGATGATGAACAAGTTTAAATATTATCATGGCTCATTCTGTAGTGTGTAGTGTGTGTCATGTGTGTGAAACGTGTGTAGTCTGTATAATATGTGTAGTGTATGTAAATTGTGTGTCAAATGTGTGTAGTGTGAGAAATATGCGTAATGTGTGAAATATGTGTAGTGTGAGAAATATGTGTAGTGTGTGTAAAGTGTGTAGTGTATGGAATGTGTGTAATGTGCGTTTAGTTTGTGAAATATATGCAGTGTGTCCAGTATGTCTAGTGTGTGTAATGTGTGTAGTGTATGAAACATGTGAAATGTTTCTTGTGTGTGAAATATGTGTGTAGTGTGTGTGAAGTATGTGTAGTGTGTGTGAAATATGTGAAGTGTGAAAAATGTGCATAGTGTGTGTAATGTGTGTGAAACGTGTGTAGTGTATGTAATGTGTGTAGTATGTGAAATGTGTGTGTAGTATGTGTGAAATATGCGTATTATGTGTAATGTGTGTAGTGTGTAATGTGCGTGTAGTGTGTGAAATGTGTAAAATTTGTGTAGGGTGTAATGTGTGAGATGTGTGTGTAGTGTGTGAATTGTATGTGTAATATGTGTGTAGTGTGTGTGAAATGTGTGTAGTGTATGTAATGTGCATAGTATGTGGAATGTGTGTAATGTGTGTAGTGTGTGAAATGTGTGAAATATGTGTAGTGTGCATAATGTGACATGTGTGTGTATTATGTAAAGTATGTGAAATGTATGTGTAATGTGTGTGAAACGTGTGTAGTGTGTATTATGTGTGCAGTGTTTGTGAAATGTGTGTAGTGTGTGTAATATATGTGAAATGTGTATAGTGTATGTGCAATATGTGTAGTGTATGTGCAATGTGTAGTGTGTGTAATGTGTCTAGTGTGTGGAATGTGTGTAATGTGTGTATAGTGTGTGTAATGTGTGTATAGTATGGGAAATGTGTGTGAAGCTTGTGTAGTGTGTGTAATGTGTGTGACACGTGTGTAGTGTGTGTAATGTGTGTGTGTGTGTGGTGTTAGAATGTGTGTGAAGTGTGTGTAATATGTGTGAAATGTGTGTAGTGTGTGTAATGTGTGAAGTGTATGAAATGTGTGTAGTGTGTGTAATGTGTGTAAAATATGTGTACTGTGTGGATGTGTGTAGTGTGTAGAATGTGTGTAATATACTTAGTGTGTGAAATGTATGTAGTGTGTGTGGTGTGTGATATGTATTAAATATGTGTGTATTGTGTGTGAAGTGTGTGTAGTGTGTGTAGTGTCTGTAATGTGTGTGAAACGTGTGTAGTGTGTACAATGTATGAAATGTGTGTGTAGTGTGTGTAAAGTGTGTGTGAAATGTGTGTAGTGTGTGTAGTGTGTAAAATGTGTGTAATGTGTGTAGTGTGTGGAATGTGTGTAATGTGTGTGTAGTGTGTGAAATGTGTGTAGTGTGTGTAATGTGTGAAATATGTGCGTAGTGTGTGTGAAGTGTGTGTGAAGTGTGTAGTGTGTAAAGTGTGTTAAATATGTGGTGTGTGTAATGTGTGTGCAATATGTGTAGTTTGTGAAATGTGTGTGTAGTGTATGTAGTGTGTGTGAAGTGTGTGAAGTGTGTGTAGTGTAAAATATGTGTGTAGTGTGTGTGTGTAGTGTGTGTGAAATTTGTGTAGTGTATGTAATGTGTGTCAAACATGTGCAGTGTGTGTAATATGTGAAATTTGTGTGTAGTGTGTGTAGTGTGTGAAATTTGTGTGTAGTGTGTGTAGGGTGTGAAATGTATTTTAATGTGTGTGTAATGAGTGAAATGTAATGTGTTGATATATCTCCATACAATTGCATCTTACAATAACTTTTATCCAAACACTTTATTAACTTATAAACTCTTGAAAAATTGCATCTTATAAGCTATCAAAACAACTTATAGGATGTTGGTGTTTATAAGATGTTTGAAATAAATGTAGTCAAACACCCTCTTGGTCGTCACCGACGACGAAAATAGGAAAAATTGCAAACAATTTCATAAATTAAGAGACTATATTGAAAACATAATTATTTTGGACTAAAAGCATATGAGCGAAAAGTTATGGGACCAAAATTTCCTTTTATTTTTTAAGTACATTAGGAATTTATATGTTTTATTAATTCGACGTCCACATAGTCCATGAGAGATTGATCAGAATTCATCATTAATTAATAATTATAAAAGTCACGTTGGGATCATGTTATAAATTTCAACACAAATTGCAATTTTTTTGGCGAAAGTATCGTTACCATGATAAAAGGATTTCATTGAAGGACCAAAAATGATAATTAAGATATTTTTAGGATTAAATTTATAGGACGATTTTGACATTTTTAACTTATTAATAAGTGGGTATGCACCTCTATTTCTCTCTCCAATATAAACCGAGAAATAATTTTTATCTAATTATTTTGTTAACTAACTTGACTAATAGAAGGATAATGAACAAGTTTATATATTATGGCTCATTCTATCCTACTACATATGGGTATAGGATAGATGATTGTTATGTGATAACATAATTAGAGGTCAACAATTAATATTTTTTATCTCCAGTATGTAGTCACATGACTCATATCTACCTCCAGGTTGGCTTAGCTTCTTTGTTTTTAGAAGAAGGTGGTACTAGTGAATGTTGAATTGGGATTTAGCATTTTGGGTCGTCTTCGGATCTAGTTTTTGTTCAATACGAAAACTGTTCGAGCCTAGAATCGATGTTGTATATTGATTTAAGACAACACTCGCAAAATCGTTGCTGTTTCCGTTCACAATAATATAATTTACAATAAAAGATGTAAACTCCATATTCTGCTACCAGTCAACAATAATAGTATTTTATAATTTTGTTTTTGTGTTTATAATTTTCATATTGCACTCAAATTATACATATTGCACTCAAATTGTATATACTGCGCACACACACAAATACACACACTACACACATTTCATACATATTACACATACTTCATATATATTTCACACATTACGCACACTACAGGCGCTTCACACACATTACACACACTACACACATTTCACACACATTACACACACATCCCATCCATTACACACACTACACACATTTCACACATTTCACATACTAGACACACTACACATATTCCACACACTACATACACTATGCACACACTAGACACATTTCATACATATTACACACACTACACACGTTTCATGCACATTACACACACTACACAAACATTATACACACATGCTATATTGAAAACATAACTATTTTGGACCAAAGGCGTACGAGCAAAAAGTTATGGGACCAAAATTTTCTTTTATTTTTTAAGTACATTAGGAATTTATATGTTTTATTAATTCTACGTAGGGGTGTGCACGGTGCGGTGTGGATCGGATATTTGAAAATATTCAGATCCATACCAAACTTCGGTTATTTTAAAAATGAGTATCCAAAACCAATCCAAAAAATTAGAACAGTACGGTACGATTATTATTTTTTTCGGGACAGTTCGGTTCTAAAGTTCGGATCTAACGGAACAGGTCAGTTCGGTTCGGTTCAGTTCGGATAACTGGATATTTTTTTAATAACATATTCAATTTGAACAAAAGATATTGACATCTAACCAAAATAAATAATTTTATTACAACAAATTTTTTTCCCATTCACTAACTTGTGTTTTCAAAATCATATAATAATTAAATATGAGGTTCTTTTATCTATTTATGTTAAATTAAACTAACTACTTAATTATAGAAAATTTAATTTTAGTCCTTATTTAAACTAATCTTTTAGGGATAATATATTTTTTAATTTATAATTTGTTATTTTATTCGGTTCAGTATAGTTCGGTAACGGTTCGGTACAGTTCAGTACGGTTTTCAGTTCGGAAATCTGAGAAATATCCAAATCCGTACCAAAAAAATAATCGGTTCAGTTCGGTTCGAAAAAAATCAAATGGTCAACGGATTTTTTCGGTTCGGAACTTTTTCGGTCAGGATTTTGATTTAGTTTCGGTAATCTCCAAGCTCCGTGCACAACCCTAATTCTACACACACATAGTCCGTGAGAGATTGATCAAAATTCATCATTAATTAATAATTATGAAAGTCACGTAGGGATCATGTTGTAAATTTCAACACAAATTGCAATTTTTTTGGCGAAAGTATCGTTACCATGATAAAAGGATTAAATTGAAGGACCAAAAATGATAATTTAAATATTTTCAAGATTAAATTTATAGGACTATTTTGACATTTTTAACTTATTAATAATTGGGTATGCACCTCTATTTCTCTCTACAATATAAACCGATCATCCACAAAAGAAATACATACTGCACTCAAATTATACATATTGCACAGACACAAATACACACACTACACACATTTCATATAAATTATACATACTTCATACATATTTCACACATTACACACACTACAGACGCTTCACACACATTACATACACTACACACATTTCACACATTACACACACTACACGTATTTCACACACATTACACGTATTTCACACACATGACACACCCATCCCATCCATTAAACACACTACACACATTTCACACATTTCACACACTACGCACACTACACATATTCCACACACTACAGATATTACGCACAAACTACACACATTTCACACACATTACACACACTACACATGTTTCATGCACATTACACATACTACACATACATTACACACACAGTCACACATATACATTTTACACATTACACACACTACACACGTTTCACACACATTACACACACTATGCACATTTCACAAACTACACATATTTCACACACACACTACACACACTTCACACACACTATACACATTACACACACTACACATATTTCACACATTACATACACTACACACATTACACAAATTCCACACACTACACACATCTCATACTATTAAGGAAAAGATTGATCATATCTCATAGATATTATGTCTAGAATACTTTATTGTAATCTTTGATATCTTCTTGTAATCTTGTACAGCAAGTCTTGTACTCATTGTGTATATATATATCAATGAAAATCACAAACACCTACAAGGTGATTTATTATCCATTATATGGTATCAGCTGTTTTTGCACCCTAACCTACTTCTCCTCTTCTTCTCCTCCTTTCGATCTCCAATCCCCCATGGCTGATCAAGTTCCTCTCTCCTCTCCGCACTTATATCATACACTACACACAGTGCACATATTTCATACACATTACATGCACTATAATATTTCACATACATTACACACACTACACACATTGCACACACATTTCACACAACAACACACATTTTAATGAATTGATTTTAAGAAATTACATCTCTTTATACACCAAATAAAAAAAAGATGGCGCCGGCACCATTTTCCATTAACTAAATATCCAAATACCATTTATTCCAGTCTTGTTTAGATGTCTCGGTAGAAGGGGGAAAGAAAAATAAAGGTGAGGAAGAAGAACATAGGTAGGTTTAAAAATAAAGTAAAAAGAGAAGAAAAATAATTCCAATCGAGTGGATCAACGTCAATTTTTGACCCAACACTCAAACAACATGCATAAAGAGATGTGTAGTGTGTAATATGTGAAATGAGTGTAGTGTGTGTAGTGTGTCTGAAATTTCTATAGTGTGTAATGTATGTGAAATGTGTGTAGTGTGTGGAATGTGTGTAGTGTATGAAATGTGCGTAGTGTGTGTAATGTGTGTAGAGTGTGGAGTGTGAGTAATATGAGTTTAATGTGTGAAATATGTGTAGTGTGTGTAATATGATTGTAGTATGTGAAATATGTGTGTGAAATGTGTGCAATATGTGAAATGTGTGTAGTGTGTGTGAAACATGTGTAGTGTGTGTAATGTATGTGTAGTGTGTGTAATATGTGAAATGTGTGTGTAATGTGTGTAATGTGTGAAATCTGTGGGTAGTGTGTGAAATGTGTCAAGTATGTGTAATGTGTGAAATATGTGTGTATTGTGTGTGAAATATGTGAAATGAGTGTGAAATGTGTGTGTAGTATGTGTGAAACGTTGGTAGTGGGTGTAATATGTGAAATATTTGTGTAGGTGTGAAGTGTGTGTGAAATATGTGTAATGTGTGAAATGTGTGTAGTGTATGTGAAGTGTGTGCAATGTGTGTGTACTATGTGTGAAACGTCTATAGTGTGTAGTGTGTGTAATATGTGTGAAATGTATGTAGTGTGTGTAATTTGTGTAGTGTATGTGAAGTGTGTATGAAAAGTGTGTAGTGTGTGTAATGTGTATGAAATGTGTGTAGTGTGTGATATGTGTGTAGTGTCTGAAATATGCGTAGTGTGTGAAATGTGGGAAGTGTGAGAAATATGTGTAGTGTGTGTAATGTGTGTAGTGTGTGGAATATGTGTAATGTGCGTTTAGTATGTGAAATATGTGCATTGATTGTAGTATGTGTAGTCTGTGTGATGTGTGTAGTGTATGAAAAGTGTGAAATGTGTGTAGTGTGTGAAATTTGTCTGTAGTGTGTGTGAAGTCGGTGTGTAGTGTGTGTTATGTGTGTAATGTGGTTAAAATGTGTGTAGTGTGTGTAATGTATGAAATGTGTGTGTAGTGTGTGTGAAGTGTGTGTGAAATATGTGTAGTATGTGAAATGTGTGTGTAGTGTGTAATGTGTGTGTAGTGTGTGAAATGTGTAAAATGTGTGTAGTGTGTAATGTGTGAGATGTGTGTGTAGTAAGTGAAATGTATGTGTAATGTGTGTGTAATGTGTAATGTGTGTAGTGTGTGTTATGTGTGTAGTATATGGAATGTGTGTAATGTGTGTGTAGTGTGTGAAATGTGTAAAATGTGTAAAATATGTGTAGTATGTATAATGTGTGAGATGCGTGTGTAGTGTGTGAACTGTGTGAAATGTATGTGTAATGTGTATGAAACGTAGTGTGTAATATGTGTGTAGTATGAAATGTGTAAAATGTGTGTAGTATGTAATGTGTGAGATGTGTGTGTAGTGTGTGAAATGTATGTGTAATGTGTGTGTAATGTGTGTAGTGTGTGTTATGTGTATAGTATATGGAATGTGTATATTGTGTGTGTAGTGTGTGAAATGTGTAAAATATGTGTAGTGTGTATAATGTGTGAGATGCGTGTGTAGTGTGTGAGGTGTTGAAATGTATGTGTAATGTGTGTGAAACGTGTGTAGTGTGTATTATATGTGTAGTATGTGTGAAATGTGTGTAGTGTGTAGTGTGAAATATGTTTAGTGTATGTGAAATATTTGTACTATATGAAATATGTGTAGTGTGTGTAATATGTGTAGTGTGTGTAATGTGTGTATAGTGTGTGAAATATGTGTAGTGTATGAAATATGTGTGAAGTGTGTGTAGTATGTGTAATGTGTGTGAAATGTGTGTAGTGTGTGTAATGTGTGTGTAGTGTAGTAATGTGTGTGAAACATGTGTAGTGTGTGTAATGTGTGTAGTGTGTGTGAAGTGTGTGAAATATGTGTAGTGTATGTAATGTGTGTGAAATATGTGTACTGTGTGGATGTGTGTAGTGTGTGGAATGTGTGTAATATGTGGAATGTGTGTAATATGTGTAATGTGTGTAGTGTGTGAAATGCATGAACTGTGTGTAGTATGTGTAATATGTGAAATGTGTTAAATGTGTGTGTAGTGTGTGTGTAGTGTTTGTGAAATGTGTGTAGTGTGTATGAAACATGTGTAGTGTGTGCAATGTCTGAAATGTGTGTGTAGTGTGTGTGAAACATATGTAGTGTGTGCAATGTGTGAAATGTGTGTGTAGTGTGTGTGAAGTGTATGTGAAGTGTGTGTGAAATGTGTGTAGTGTGTGTAGTGTGTGTGAAGTGTGTATAGTGTATGAAATATGTGTAGTGTGTGAAATGTGTGTAATGTATCTGTAGTGTGTGAAATATGTGCAGTATGTGTAATGTGTGAAATGTGTGTGTAGTGTGTGTGAAGTGTTTGTTAAATGTGTCTACTGTGTGTAGTGTGTGCGAAATGTGTGGTGTGTGTAATGTGTGTGAAGTTTGTTTAGTGTGTGAATTTTGTGTAGTGTGTGTAATATGTGTGAAACGTGTGTAGTGTGTGTAATATGTGAAATTTGTGTGTAGTGTGTATTCTGTGAAATGTGTGTTTTGTGTGAAATGTGTGTAGTGTGTGAAATATGTCTGAATGTGTGTGGTTTGTGTATTGTGTGACGTCCGTATGGCCATATTTCCCACTCCCTCCTTCCGGGATCTCGCTCATTTGGCTCGTAAATTCGAGCTTTTTCAACAATCAATTGACACTACTCCGGCCCCTGCCGCCTTTCGCCAACTCAACTAGGCGATCATTTACTCCCTCTTCCGAGGTTCGTTATACCTCCAATTCTGGCCAAGGCTCCTCCTCGGGAATGGCCGAGGTTGTGGCCATTCTTGTAAGAAACCCTATGTGCCGCGCTGTCAGATTTGTCGGGATGAGCATTATGCGGATAAATGCCCTTAACGATACTTCCGCCCTTCTACCAACCCTACCGTAAATTTGGCGCAGGCTTTCACGAATCAATGCAATATTTCCTCGGCCCCCATCCTCTGATTGGTTTCGGATACTGGTGCTTCCGCCCACATGTCCACCGGTACCTTCTCTCTAGACTCCTTCGACCCCTATATTAGAGACGGTCAGGTGGTCGTAGGCAACGGTAATACCTTACCCATCTCGCACATTGGATCTTCTTATATTGCTAATCATGTGCCCTTATCTAATGTGTTAGTTGTCCGCATCTCACAAAATATTGGTGTCCGTAAGTCGCCTTACTTCTGATTATCCGGTGGTCGTTTTGTTCTCTAATAATTATTTTGTTATTCAGAAGCGGGAAACAAAAGAGATACTGGCAAAAGGCAGGTGTAGTGGCGGTCTTTACATTTTGGAACATGGAAATAAAGCTATGGTTGTTGCTTTGCAGACGAAGATTTCTAAGGCCTCATTTGAGTTATGGCACTCTCGTCTTGGTCATGTTAATTTTTCTGCCATTCAGTTATTACATAAGTTAGGACAATTATATGTTACATCATAGTTACCTAAGCCTAGAATATGCTCTTCATGTCAATTAGCAAATAGCAAGCGTCTGATTTTTTACTTGAATGATAAACGAGTTTCTGCTGTTTTGGATTTGGTACATTGCAATTTATGGGGACCTGCCTTTGTTACTTCTAATGATGGCTTTCGTTATTATGTGATTTTCTTTTATGATTTCTCTCGATTCGTGTGGTTATATCTGTTGCGTGCTAAACATGAATTTTACGATGTGCTTGTTCGCTTCCACAAGTTTTTTTGCAACCAATTTAGCCACACTATCAAAAATTTCCAATGTGATGGTGGTACGTAATTTCTCAATGCATGGGTTCGCTCATTCTTTGACTCTCAAGGTATTCATCATCGAATTTCCTGATAGAGTATACATTAAAGCAAACTTTTAGTGCGCTTTATGGATGTATATTTAATTTCCTTATTATCTGAAATAA
>JAUEKW010166998.1:0-17091 GCA_032274785.1 Ajuga reptans | reverse complement strand
CAACATGACCTTTGAAACCTAACGTAAAAATGCACCAGCTACCAATTTTTTTCAATTAAATACATATGAGCTATTTTCGGGCTCCAATTGATGATGTGGAGCCCGAAATTTGAAATCGAGTCCAAATACGCGGCCATGTGCAAAGCTTTTTTTTATTATTATTATTTTTTATTTCCTACACTTTAAGAAACGACGTCATTTCAATATATATATCGTGTCTATTATAGATTAATTTGAAATGTGTGTATATGAAAAATTGAGCAGAATTAATAGTTTTTAAGAAAAAATTATTGTACAAAAGAAGAACAGAGAAATCGAAGTTCTAATTCTCGAGTCATAGCAAAACTGTACAAGAGCATTTCTCAAAGGAAGTTTTGTAATGGGTTCGCAAAAGTCAAAGAATATGCAATTGATTTGAAAAATGAAATTGATTTTTGATAGTTGTATTTAATTTTCCACTGTAATTGAATCGGAAAATACAATTGATCGAGTACCTTCATCAATTGAAGGCTAATCTTTGTTCTTTTGACGATTCATGCAAATCTTTAAAATGGAGGTGTGCGGTTATAAACAAAAATAAAAGAAATTAAGCACTAAATATTGAAACGAAGTCGTTTCTTAATGTGTAGGAAATGAAAAATTAAAAAAATATAAAAAATAAAAAGGTTTTCAATATGACCGTGTATCTGGGTCCGATTTCAAGTTTCGGGCTCTACATCATCAATTGGAGCCCGAAAATATCCCATATGTATCTAATTGAAAAAAAAAAATTAGGTGGTGTATTTTTACGTTAGGTTTCAAAGGTCATGTTGTAATTGATAATTGACCAAAAGGTGGTGAATTTTTGTGTAATTAACCCTTTAAGAAATAATAAAAAAAAGAGTTATGGAACATTTATCACTTCTATGACGTGTGGAATACATAATGAGATATGAATATTGAAAACGATGAGTTGAACTGAAACTGAGCAGCACTACACACATTTCATACGCACTATACACTTTTCACACACTACATACATTTCACACACAGTACACACACTATACACATTTCACACGCACTACACAAACTTCACACACATTACACACACATTTCACACACTACACTCATTCCACA
Organism: Ajuga reptans; assembly: GCA_032274785.1. Lineage (NCBI taxonomy): Eukaryota > Viridiplantae > Streptophyta > Magnoliopsida > Lamiales > Lamiaceae > Ajuga > Ajuga reptans. The sequence continues at coordinate 15,975 of JAUEKW010166998.1, read as the reverse complement.
CACTAACACACATATTTCACACACACTACACTCATTCCACACACGAACACACACATTTCACATATTACATACTATACATGTTTCACATACGTTACACACACTACACACATATTTCACATATTACACACACTACATACGTTTCATACACTACACATATTTTACACGCATTACACACACTTCATACACACTACACACATATTTTATACATTACACATACTACACACGTTTCACACATTCCACACACATTTCACACACTACACACACATTTCACATATTACACACACTACACATATTTCACACACATTACTCACACTACACACATTTCATATATTACACACACTACACACATTTCACACACACTACACATATTTTACACACTACACACGTTTCACACACACTACACACACATTTCATACATTACACATGTTATACACGTTTCACACACATTACACACACTACAGACATTCCATACACATTCCACACACTACACACGTTTCACACACACTACACACACATTTCACACATTACACACACTACACTTATTTCACATATATTACACAAATTACACACACATTTCAAAGTTTAGGAAGACTTGTTGGGACCAAGGAGAATATTGAAAAAAAAAGTGATTATTTATATTAGAATGACTTATTTTTGGCACAAAGTGATTTTTCTAAGACGATTTTTATTTAGGAATGGAGGCAGTAATAATTTACAGTTTTAGATAATACTACATCTATCTTTTCAATATATAGTAATGTATATTAATATATTTAAAATATAATTACATGTAATTTTTTGTAAATCGGTAATATAAAGTATCATTAAAAAAAGCAGATATGTAATCAGAGTAATATATAGGTCCTTGTACTTGGTATTTTTTTAAGTTTTATTTTCATACTTCTATTAGTAAAAATTAAGTTCTTATACTTTATTAGAAAATCAGTTTTTTATTATTGTTGTTGTTTATATTATATTGGTACAAAAAAATTAATTATATATATATGTGTAGTGTGTGTGAAATGTGCGCGGAGTGTGTAATGTGTGTAGTGTGTGTGAAGTGAGTGTGAAATGTGTGTGGGATGTGTGTAATGTGTGTAGTATATATGTGTAATGTACGTGTGTTAAGTGACTGTGAAATGTGTGTGGGATGTGTGTAATGTGTGTAGTATATATGTGTAATGTGTGTGAAACATGTGTAGTGTATGTCAAATGTGTGTAGTGTGTAAAATATGTGTGGAATGTGTGTAGTGTGTGTCATATGTGTGAAATATGTGTAGTGTGTGAATGTGTGTAGTATGTGTGTAGTATGTGTGAATTGTGTGTAGATTGTGTGTGAATTGTGTGTAGTGTGTTAAATGTGTGTGTGTGAAATATGTAGAGTGTGTGGAATGTGTAGTGTGTGCAATGTGTGTGTAGTGTGTGTGAATTGTATGTTGTGTGTATGAAGTGTGTGAAACGTATGCAGTGTGTGTGAAATGTGTGTAGTGTGTAAAAGGTGTGTGGAAGGTGTGTAGTGTGTGTGTGCAGTGTGTGTAATATATGTTAAACGTGTGTAGTGTGTGAATGAGTGTAGTGTGTGTGAAGTGTATGTAAAATGTGTGTAGTATGTGTAGTGTATGAAATGCATGTAGTGTGATGTGTAGTGTGTGAAATATGTGTGTGTGTAATGTGTGCAGTGTATGAAATGTGTGTAGTGTGTGAAATATGTACATGTGTGTGAAATATGTATATTGTGTGAAATGTGTGTGTAATATATGTAGTGTGTGGAATACGTGTAGTGCATGTATAATGTGTGAAACGTGTGTGTAGTGTGTGTAATATATGTGAAACGTGTGTGATGTGTGTAATATGTGAAATGTGCGTGAGTGTGTGAAGTGTGTAGTATATGTGAAATGTGTGTAGTGTGTGAAATGCGTTTGAAATATGTGTGAGTGTGTGTAGTTTGTGTAATGTGTGAAATGTGTGTGTAGATATATCTCTATGCAATTGCATCTTATAAGCTTTTTTATCCGAACATTTTATTAATTTTTAAGCTCTTAAAAACTTATATCTTATAAGCTCACAAAACAACTTATAAAATATTGGTGCTTATTTAAGATATTTGAAATAAGTTTAGCCAAACACCCTTTTAGTTTTGATGTCGGAGATGTTCTGTCATCGGAGGAAGATTAGTTATCTTTCTACCCCAATGTAAATTTGAGTACCAAAGTACACCTTGATGTTCGTATCAGAGAATAGAAAGCAACATAAAAACTTTTTTCATCACTAATGGTTGATTAATGACAAATAGCAATCGTTGTTAGAGACAAACGACTTTTCTCTAATTTTATAGGTGAAATTAATATTAGAAATGATAATTCGTTCAGTAAATCTAGGGAACAAAAGATATATCTCTATACGGCTGTTTTGGTTGGGAAGATAAGGTATAGGTATGGGATAAGGCCATTTTGACCGACTTGTATCGGCTAATATGTCATTTGGTAGACAACACTACTTATGCACCAAAACCGATACTCCGTACAGGCCCGACTTAAATTCACTGTAGCTACGGGTATTAGCAATACCTCCAATTTTGGAGGTATTAGTTGTATCCCCTACTATGATAAATATTAGATGTTAAATTACCACAACACCCTTAAAAATTATACAGAAATAAAAAATTGTGGAAATAAAAACATCAGAATTTCATTTGCAAGACAGTCGCGATCATCGCAAACCCTAGGCGGAGGCTTCAACAGAGATATGACTGCGACAATAGTGTTCAACAACCACAATCCACACTGACCAGGTAAGAAATATCTTTACTACCGGCATCCATAACTACTGAATCACCTAATTGATCATTTATCTTTGGGGCTATTGGTCCTAGGGTTCTTGATTTGGGGCAAAATATTAAGCTGCCAAAGAGTCTGCGATAATCTGATGAATATATGTTGTTATTTCTTAGGTTTGTGCTAAATATTTGTTGTAGTTGGTTGGTCATGTCAATGGCATTTCCCTTGATTTATAGTGCTTCTTGATACACTTCTTTCTTTTCAGGATACTTTTTTTTGAATGACTATATGTGGGAGCTTTACACGAAGTATGCGTACATTGCATTGTTTCTTACAAGTTTTCATGTCGTTACAAATATAGCTACATAATTGATTTAGTATGGTGGTAATCATGTATAGATGTGCACACGGGTGATTGATTGCTATTACATTATTTTTCGAATCACTAATCCATATTTTTCAACAACAAAAAAAAAAATAGCCTATACGTCTGAGTTAATGGTGCGTTTACCTAAGAAGCTAGTCATAATTGTTTACATGTGTGAAGAATTGTGGTTCCTGGCCCTAGATATGATAATTTTAATAACGGATGTAATAAAACAAATAATAGGTGTCACATTGTTGCTACCAGCTCTTTCATGTGTATCATATATCTTTGTTGTTTGACCCTTGCATATCTAAAGTGGTACAAGGCTATATGTTGCATTTTTCCATTTAACATAACATTGTTAAATGGAATGCCTCTTACTGGTAAAATTTATGATTCAATTATGTCATTCTGATTCGTACTGCTTAGGTACGACATGGACAACGGGTGTAGCAGAGTTGCTTCTTCACGGGGATCAAAGAGCAATAGTCAAAGGGTGTGGTCCGATGAAGAGAAAAAATGATTGTTGTGTGCATGAAAGAGATGGTAACAAATGGAATGAAAGAGAAAAATGGATTCAAGCCTTGAGGTTGTTATTGATGTTTTGAACTCCGAGAACCATGGTCCTGTTCCGAATGATGGTGAAACACATTTGGAGGAAGAAGAACACCCAAATGACAATGAGGAAAATAGTGCAAATCAAGATGGATAGGTTGGGAATGCTAAGCAAACTAAGTCGAAGAAACGGAAGTCATCTAACAAAGTGGTTGAAGGTTTACACGATCTCCTGGGGTCACTTTGTTGTAACATAGAAGACATACTTCGTATTAGGTACAAGTACAATGTCGCAAGCTCAAGCAAAAAGGTGTATAGCATGCTTGCTATCGTTCTGGGATTCTCCGTCGATGCGAAGGTTGATATTTCTATGACTCTTGTTAAAAAAGTTGAAGACCTAGAGATGTTCTCTGGTTTGCCCGACGATGCGTGTCCCACCTTTGTTCGAAAATTACAACATAAAGATATATGAATGGTGCTGCAACAGAAACGTTGACATCCATAGGATGTGTTTTTTTATATGACATCCTTGTTAAAGATTGGTGATAAGCAATGCATTTTGTGAGTGTAGACTTGTATTTATTAAGGGCGTATGTGTTTGGGAAGTCATTAATTGTCACTTTTGTGTTCGCAGTTGTTATGTAACTCTTTAATTGGTGGATGACTCAAGTAACTCCGTCATTCTGATTTTATATATAGCTTAGGTAGTGCACATTTGGAGAATTATTTTATAGATATTGCTTACTTGTGAACTACCTCTCCCAAAGAATTGATCATTTTAGGTGGTTGACAATTAATAAAGACAAAATTTCAAATGACCATTACACATTAAAATCAGGTTTGCGTTGCTACATTGTAAGAAATCAAGTGTCCTTGCAATGCAGTAAAACTCTACAAAATTAATAAAACTTAAGAACACACAAATGTCAATTGAGGCCATTGTAGTAGATAAAAAGTGTGTATCAAAGACGGTTGTAGCTCCCATATCTTACAAAAAACTTTAGCATCATTGCATATGAAAAAGGAGCACAAGAAATGAACCCTTGTTGCTCAAACATAACATCCAGAATTCACATAATAAAACAAATAACACATGAAACATAATATTTAAATAAAAGTCCAGCAAAATATAAAGAAAATTGAGACTAAAACAAGCCATCACACGGACACACTAATCGTCGCCTTCTTCCCCATCACCCTGCCAGATGTGCTACCAACTTCATGTTCAATTGTTCATCAAGACCAATCCCACTAGCCAGTGTGCTATTGAACTGCTTACAGTAGCGAAGTAGCTCACTTACTTGTTGTCGGACACTCAAGACTTCATTGCACACTTCCTTAATGTCTAACTCAATAGTTAGCAGCCACACGTTAAAATCATCTAGCTTGCCCTCCTTCTTTTTCCTAGTCGGTTGATTCTTCGTTGGGATAGTTGAAGGATCGTATCTGGTCTTGTATGAGCTAACGACGGTCTCATCGACCGCTTTCATTGGCTGTAGCAACTCCTCTCCAACCTTTCATTTTACCCCAGACCTCTGACACAACTCCATGATCAAATGGGGATGTCCTAGTCCTCCGGTTGAACACCCATCTAAAGTCGAAAAATCGAATTCTCAATAAAATGGCCTATGTTCAGTGATTGACCAGATACAATATCATAGATGATAAGTGCTCGATCCTTGATGCATGCCTTTATATGCTTTGTTAACAACAATTTTGTAGCAACAAAACTGAACCATACCTGACATTTGGTTTTCGTCATATGGGGACTACTGCCGGCTCCGTCTGCTTCACGAAATCTTCCCAACCCTTTTTGTTATTACCTTTGTAACCTGGTCTTCATCACCCAAATAAATCCCTCGCTCGGGCACTAATGACATTGAAACCAACTCCTCCAACTTTGAGGCTGCCTCCAACGATACGAATCTGTGTCGGAAGTATTTCACCTTAGGAGCCATTCAACCAAATCATTAAAAAAGGGCGCTGGAATCAGTTTGTTTCACCTCAATGGTCCAAAGATGGTCAAAACATATTTTTTAATATCGGAGAAGAATCATCTAACATATTTAGCCACTTTAAAATTAGTGGAACGGAATCAACGAACACTAACTTATCAAAGAAGAGATATACCAAAATGAACCGAAAGTAATGAGTATCAATTTTCAGGAATACGTCAATTGAACTATCAAATAAGAACAACTGAAAAATCGTCAAATCTACTTAATCCCATGTAGTCATTCTAAAATTATCACCCTACCCAAAAATACCAACATTAAAAAATACACAATTGAGGTACCAATCCCATACAACAGAAAATGTCGAAACCTATATAATACACCCAATAATAATATGCATAATTGAACCCAACTCAAAGTAAATGCAGATTACCCAATAAGGAATCGAAAATCCGACATTGTAACAACAAAATCACAGAATTTTGAAGAAACTAGGGTTTTAGCTTGTCTTACCCTTTTTTGGGGGGTTGAGGGGTTTCTAAGGTGTAGCTACTGGATTTTGGTAACCTTGATTGGTGTTGCCCAATGTTAAGCTCGAATGAACGAGGCGATGAGAGTGTACAGTTGGAATCGATGTTGTTACAGTGGAGAAGTAGAAACGGTGCGATGGGATTCTCTTACGGGTTCTTATATTTTGGTAGGGATTAAGGTATTTTGTGGTGATTTGTTATAAGAATGGCAGAAGATGATTGAGGTGGTCATGGTGGAAGATAATTTTGGCTACTATTTGGGGATGATTTTTTATTATAAACAAAAAGATGTAAGGGCAGAAATGTCATTTAAGCTTAAATATAATATGGTGGTGAAATAGGTATCATCTTTACCAAACATATGTACTAGTAATGCCAATAGTAAAAATTCTACTAAACATGTGATAATATAAGCCAAGTATAAGCTATACCTCATTTTAGTACCTACTTAATATAATACCCCCAATCCCATGCACCCAACCAAGAGTCGTATCTCATTTAGTATAATATTATTTCCATGGTACTTAATATTTATGTATATGTATATATTTACTTACAGACCTAAATCCACAGGAGTTGATTACCCCTGTGGAGAAAACTATGGTTGAGTTAATAGGATATTAAATTATTTAGCTAGAAATTCTTAGACAATGGGCCAATGCTCGTAGACTTTTGTTGAGAGCAAATATCGGATCTAACTCTTGAATTTGGAGCCCAACTATAAATACCACATTAAAAAAGAACAAGAAAAAACTATGTATCAGTCGAATTAAGAGTCAGAAATTTCAAAATTAAATTCTTCTTCATATTTTAATTGTGGAAGTAAGACAAATAAATAAATAAATAAATAAAAATATTTAATAATTTTGAAAATATATGCATCACACATAAAGTATGTGAAATTGATGCTAAAAGAATCTGTTACTCTATTCATTTGAATCACAAAGTCTCTATCATAGTAACATTTTGTCACGAAAACAAATAATTAAAGGTGTCAAATTGGCTAAATTTATCTCAGAAATTCTATATTTCCAAAGATAATTATATGGCTCAAAGTTAGATTTTTAAATTTTTTATGAGAAAGAAGAATTATATTACTCAAACAGCAAAAGTATCCGCTGTACAATTCCCTCTAACCACTCAATAAAATTCATTCTCAACCAGAACATGTATAAACAGCTAGAGTGACCAGGAAGTCCAAAAAATGGCCATTTTCTTCATGAAAAGCTCCAACAATACATTTCGGTGCCGTCTTGGCTGTTCGGGACCAAAACGGTCGAGAAGTTAGCGGAAACGAAATGAAAATTTTCCAATACACAACAGAATGGCAAGCTATGCTGAAACCACTTTGCCAATACAAGCCCAAGTTCAAGAGTCCAATTCCCAACTGGCCCAGCAAGATAAAAAGAATGCAAGCCCAATATATCGAGTTACTGCATCTTAGTATTCTATACTCGTAGGAGATGCAGACTACATACAATCAGCATTTATGCTTACGGTTTTGCCATATATCGAGTTACTGCATCTTAGTATCGTTTTAATACACGTGGCGGGAAATGGAACTTCACCCTCTCACTGGGAATCAATCAGGAACAACTCTACTTAGTTGAGTACAGTTTCTTAGAAAATGTACAAGCAAGCGATGGAAGTCAACGCAGTAGTCAACATTATGGAGACAAGATTTACTGCATTGTTGTCGAGTATGCTTAGACCAGATATTTTCTTGACAGTTGGCCCTGGCTTTCCAACAACCTGCAGCATTTGAGGTCATAGGGTCAAGTTTAGTTTCTGGTGCATTGTTATCTACTAGGCATAAAGGAAATTTAGCATCGTATAAAAAAAATTAAAAGGTAAAAAGTATACGCACATCACATTAAAAGTATCAATTATCAGTCGCTAACGACAACTATCTAATAATTAACAGCCACCTATAAGCAGTGGATAATAAGTAACGGACTCATATCTGCACCCATCAACTTGTCCTTGCTTGACAGGAATTATGCATAATATATTTACATGTGATGCACATTATGATAACCTTTTACACCTTCTCGCACGAAGAAAAACAGAAATAAAAAACACTTTTGCATCAATGAGTTCATAATATTTCTAGTCAGGCCACACTAGATTAACCTTTGTACTCTTATTACACACTCATGGGATGGAAGGTGCAGGAGTACATGCCTAAAACAAATGTTTACGAAGATAACATTCATACATCTAGCAAACCTTTAACAGTGGAATAATTTCATATTTAGCAAAAAATGTTAGACCTCCCCACCCCTCCCCGGGTATCTCGAAAATCTAATGATTGTAAAATTTAGTTCAGTTCCTCTATGCAAATGTGAGTCATAACTCATTGTAAGTCTCGGACATACATCAAACAAACATGGAGAAAGAAGAGTGAAAAGTAATTAATGAAGTAGCACCTTTTTCCGAACACGGCAGAAACCACTGTATTGAAGGGTCGCCCCCAATAGAGAATCTATCACACTTCCACACAATCCAGCAAGAGCTGACACCGGTATTATCAGCAGTTGATTCAGACCTATGTCGAAAATGCAGTTGGTAGTGAGAAATCCCAAGATTACAAATGTAAGCCCAAGCACACTGCCACCCATTGCAGCAGCTAGAAGTCCTGCCTTCGTCACACCGCCATTTGTACCCCTTCGAACTGGCTGATTAATTGAAAGAGACGGTAAGGAGCCAGAATATGTTATGAAGATCAGAGTCAAAATTTGAATGCTAAAAAAAAAGGAAAAAGAAAAGAGTACATGCTAAAAATGGGAGCAATAAGTTGAAACCAAGAGCAGATGAGGTCATACGAAAGCATTTCTAACAGCATGACTATTGATATTGTAGTTTTTATCCCGACCTTGAGGGTCGTGATTAGTCGTGGTTGCTCATCACTGAGAACCCCAAGTTCGGATGACCATGTGTCTCCATTGCAGCAACAATAGTGCCCGATTATCCCACCAATTAGAGCAGTCACAAGGCTTGATTCTTTTGAGTCAAGACAATAGTCCTGATTTCCCACCTTCATCCAAGCAATCAACACTAAAATTGTTGCGATGCCACTGTTAAACAGAACTTGTATCCTGTAAATTACAACAAATTAAAAGCAATCATTTGCCCAGTGCAATGTTGATTGAAGTCTTTTAGGTTGGTCGAAAACCAGACAGAGAGCCAGTGACTTGGGATAACATTTTTAAGAATTTACAGAAGATCAGTTTGTTTGTACTCAGAAACAACAAACAAATCCATTCTTTTAACTAGAGGTCTTTTAGTTGTGTAATTATTGAGTTGTTCAATTCAAAGTAGTTGCAGAGCCATTCCCAGATAAACTGGAATTACCAATTTCGGAGTTTCGACAACTTACTTTGAATCATTCTATTAAAAGACAACGATAGATGCCATTGATAAAACGACGTCCATTAATAAAACACAAACGACATATGTGCCAACAATCTAGTGTGTGAGAGACTGTGATCTAATAGAGCAAAAGAGGATACCAATTGCGTTGACCACCCTCCTTGAAATCTGCATCAACTTTTTGCTTTTTATCCTCTCCAAATTTCGTGAACATTGAAGAAGTGAAAAAGAAAACAAGTAGCACAGCACCAAACCTACAATTTATAGTAGCACCATACAGAAGGAAGATAAGAATAAAGACGTACACAATGACATATAATACATGGAAAAATGTTCTGATATAAAGAAGTAATACCTATAATTCACGGCAATATGGATTGTCATGACAGCAAAACCAGAAATAGCTCCAGAAAAATCAAGGGACTTCTTTCTATACGATCGGGTGGCAATTGCAGCTGAAAGTACAACTGCAACCAATAGTTGGACCAAGTCTTTATCCATTATCACCATTTTACTCGTCCGGCACTCTTAATGGAGATACTGAACTAGTGAGGTCACCAGCTTCACTGAACAATTGTTTCCTTTGCCTACTATGCAACTGCAAATGAGAGCACAAGATATTGTATAATTATGAGTATTATCTACATCACATATAAGCAATTATATCACATAATCGCTAACAACACATATTTTAGGAGCAAAAGTTTCTCTGTCACTAGAGAACCGAATAGGCTTGGTGGACTAAAATAAATAAGGAACTTCATTGCACTTCAATGATAGGCGAGAAGCAGCAAGTTTCTATTTATAGGTCCAGCATTCAATGAGGATAAATTAGATTAATTAATACTTACTTAAAGAACTTAAGCACTCTTATGAGAAATAATTAGAAATCATTCTCAAGCGATCCTTTGAAAGACTGTTTCCCCATCCCATCATGGACAGTTATTTCATAAGATTTAGGCGTTCATATTATATAGCCAAAATCAGACGCATCAACATCATAGCAAAATTCTTTGGAAGGAACACTCTGATGAAATCACCCTCATACAGAAACAAATCACTAGCCACAAGATAGTATTGATGAGCACCCATGGAATACTCAGAACAATAAAGATATGGATATCTCACTAGTATGATACATCATATTCTGGCTATTCTTTCTTCAACATTACCGATCAACTGAATATTAAAGGCCTCCAAGACAAAGCAATAACAATACTCCAGCTAAAGAAATCAAAGAAAACTAGAAGTATGCATTTCTCTTTAGATAAAACAATCTATTAAACCCTAATTTAGCTACTAATTGCAAATTTATCTACAGATTCATCCTAAATCCTCTAATTCCCACCGCAATGCAGCCTTTCTTTACGAATAGATTCATAAGAACACTTCCACGGAACTAATTTACATAAACAACGAGAGTTTACCTCGTAAGACTCCAGAAATGTTCTCAACTCTGCTTTCGACGATAGGAATCCCACTCAAATCTCTCGTCGCCGTCGTCAGTTGATTGAGTTGGTGTGTTTGTTTATTTGTTAATCGAGTTCTGTTTTCTGAATTTATAACGTCTTACCCATTTGGCAAACTATATTGATATATCCCATCGTTTTAATTGTTTGTTTACAACTTCTTAACAAACTTTTTCAACTTGTTTTTTTAATTTAATAAGTTCGCTGACTAGAGGTGGTTGGGAAATGGATCCGGTGCTGTAACAGCACCGGTACAGTTGGAGAGAGAGTGAGAGTAAGTTAGAGAGAGAGAATGAGTGACAGAGGAGAGAGAAATGAAAGGAGAGAGATAGAGAGAGAACTGTAACTGCACTAGTGCAGTTTTGTTATAAACTGCACTGGATCCTCTACCGAGGTGGTTGGGGTGAACAAAATTCGGATTGAACCGAATTAACTGACAGATCCGAACCAAAAAAATTTATTTGGATCGGCTTTTAAAATAATGGTTCGGGTTTGGATTTTAGTTTTTAGAAATTTTTATTAATTCGGTTCGATTCGGTTTTATATTGGACTTTTGTTTTTGGAAGTGTGGAATTTGAATATTATGTTTGATGGTTTTATGTAGTACATGAATGTTTATATAAGTTTATTATTTTCTAGCAATGAATAATGGAAAAAGCTTGAGAGAAAATTATTTCGGTTAAACCGAATACCAAACCGAATTGAACCGTATATATTCGGTTCGATTGAAGTTTGGGTTTTTAAAATAATGGATCTACTTTTGGTTTAATTATTTTAATTCGGTTTTGTTTTCGATTTTACTAATCGAATCGAATTTTACTCACCCCTAGCTATTCTAGATGAAAAACAGAAAAATTTAAAGTTAGTCCTGTAATTTAGGACCTATTTAAAAAAAGTTTTGTAATTTATAAAAAAAAAAAAAAAATCCTGTAAATTTATTGATTTATCCAATTTAAAGATAAGTTCAGCCGGAATCATTAAAGTCACCGGAGATTGCCATGTCACGCATGAATTTATGGACTTTGACCAGTTGACTTCCACATCATATCAAATGACATGTCATCTGATCATATGCCACATCAACTTCATGAATTACTAGAAATATGAATATTATTAATATAAACTATAATAGTTGAAATTTATTTCTGATATTATTTTTATGTAAATCTGAAAATTTGAAAAAATTAAAAAACTTCATTCAGAGAAATATTCAGAAAGCATGAATCCAACTAATCTGATCGAAATCGGTGTTTTGTTTCTGATTTCTTTAGTAAATTCGAAAACTTCCCAACAATGACCAAGCTTGATGTACCACTGAAAGATAGTTTTCATTTTTCATTTTTCTTTTTTGAGATTAGAGCATGAATAACTCAAATAAATTAGGGGGAGGTATTTTAATATTGAGATTTTGACAGGAGGGGGCGATGGGCGATTTTATGCGCCTTCATCGTTCTGCAATTTTTCTTGCGTGATTTTCATTGGTTTTCTCCATGAATCACCCGGTTTCAGCCTCCTATGATCATATAGTACAATTACTCAATCAAGAATGCCCCGGTTTGGTCGAATACATCAAATCGCAAAACCCTTCCTCTAGGGTTTTACAGACGCTCACTTTTACGGATTCATCTCAACCATCTTTTCCGTCAGGATTCCCATTCAATTCATCTGATGCGCCTAGCATCATGCCTGAATTCACTGTCGCAATCATCAGAAATGCTCCAGACACAGATCACAGCGATGAACCCTAATCTTGGCGTTCTTGACTCCACGAAGAACCCTAACCCTAATCATTACAGATTTCCGAACAATGCAGACAACGTTATGAACGACATGCGGCACCCTTCTGCTGACACAGCTGGTTTCTCAGTCGTGCCGTCGGCAACTGATATTGGCTCCGGCAATGTTCCACATCTTTCCCGACGTCTTTCTGATCCTTCACCGAATTCACGTAGTCCTGTTATTTCTGAGATGGGGAATGGGGAACAAGGGCCTTTGTTTCGCTCGTATGCAGATCCAACAGCCTTTCGTGCTAAAAAACAGGTTCATACCAATCAGGCTCCATTGCTTAAGGATGTTAGCCATTCTTCTGTTCCAGAGAACACTCGGCCTGCTCGGCCAACCTGCACATATGCATCACTCCTGAATAAACAGGTTTCTTCTAAGCCAGAAGCTACTGCTGCTCTTAATTTTACGGAAACCGTTTCATGCAAAAAAAGGGATTATCACTGTGTTCTTATGAATGAAAATCTGTTAAAATCTAAGATTGATACTCTTGCACACACTTTCATTGGTAGAGTGTCTTATGCCCCCGTGATAAACCTCGTGCTACGTCTGAATTATCTGAAAAACTAAAATTGTTGTGGTCTATGAATGGAGATATTAGAACTGTGTCATTGGGTAAGGGTTACTATAACATTGGTTTCTCTGATGATATTGATCGGGTAACAGCTGCCTCCCGACTGGTTTGGTCTCTTGCACCTGGACTTTTTCGTTTATCTCCATGGACGAAAGGTTTCAATCCATACAAAGTAAACACTTCCATAGCGTCTGTCTCGATGAGAATTTATGAACTTCCAATGGAATTCTGGGATCCCTCGGTATTTTAGAAATAGCAAGGGCGGTTGGTACACCTATCTCTATTGATAAGAGGTTTCTAAATGATATAGTGGGTCATTTTGTCCGTGTTCTGGTTGAGATTGATTTGACAAAACCTCTTGACACACAAGTTATGGTGGAATCCAATGGATACAGTGTCTATCCATCCTTTAATTTTGAGATTTTACCCCGGTACTGACCATCATGCAAGATTGTGGGTCACTCGATCACAAATTGCAGAAAATTGCAAAATTCGGGGGCTGGTAACCCTAATAGAGCCCCATCTCTGGATAAGAGGGGCCGTTCCAAAGCTAGACATCGGGCACCTCGTGGTCACAAAGAATATCGGCCTAAATCCACTATTCCCAAACAATCGGCCCCGTTGAACAATTTAAATCCTTTGCCAGAGCAATCTGAGTTCGAAATCCATGCTCCTGTTTCGACAGAGACTGATGCTCCTACATCTCAGCCTTTCAGTTCGGCTCCTAATCCTTCAAAACCCCTTTCCACGGACGGCCTTTCCTCTGCTCCACTGATGCCCAACGACTCGACCTTAGTGTTGGCTACTCCCTGTATAAACAGTTTCAGTGCGTTGGGGGATCTCTCAGAGGACTCGCCTGATCATGAGGCTCATGCGGATGGGAATGAGGAGTGTGATGCATATACAGATGAACACAACTCATATGCCATGGTAGGGGTACAGCCGATGGCTTCAGCTCCACCGGCCACGACCTCCTCCTCACCTCTTTTTCAGACTTTCCCACGGGAACCCATCCAAACTCGTTCTACCACTCGTCGTCTTCAGCAGATGGAACATGACTTGTCCTCAGTAGCCGTCTCCAAAAGAGAAAACTCTCTATCCCGGGTCATCAGAAAGCTCACTCCATTTTTTGAGTAAATAAGACTAAACCAGAAAATGAACGACCACTTTAATTAGTTTCTTAATTTGTGTTAAAATTGATACTGGACTATCTTTGCGAGACGGAGGGAGTATTTTTTTTCCTTCACACTCTGGGTCTTAATTTGGCTAGGGCTGTAAATGAGTCGAGTCGAGCCGAACATAATGTTGTTCAAGCTTGTTTGAAATATTATCGAGCTTCTAATTTTATGTTTGAGCTTGTTTAATTATTAACCGAATCGAGCTTGAACGAGCTTTAATCGAGCCGAACATGAATCGAACTCGAGTAGTTTGATATTTTTACACTTGTTTTAACAATTTTATCTTATCGAGCTCGAGCTTGGGTCGAGCTTTAGACTTTATCAAACGTAAAAATATGTTCAAGCTTGTTTGATGCCTTTAACCGAATAGTTCAAACGAGCTTTAAGCGAACGATCTCGAGTCGAGTATCGAATAGCTTGGTATGATTTTCAGCCCTAAATTCGGCCCATGTCATATTTTCTTTTTTTCTTTTTTGTTAATACACACACGCACACATATATATTTATATATATATATATATATATATATATAAATATATATATATAAAGTTATCAACAATCTACAACGTCCTCCTTTTTTTCAACTTTATTTTTTTTTTCATTTTTGTTAAAGATGGTCTAGATTAAGAATTTTATCTAGCTACTTACACTCTTGAATTACAATTCAATAAAATAAAATACGTTTCCTCTTTTTTATAGATAGAAACTCTAATTCTTGCAAATAATTTCTTCTTAAATTACAAAGTTAGTTGTTTTAAACTATGATTTTTTCTAAAAATGATTTTTGTTTGCTCATTAGCAAAAATTATTTCTATTTCTTCTCAAAGTGATCATTCTCTTCATATTCAAACAAACCCTTCATTTTTCTCTTTCAGAAAATCTCCAATATTTCTAGTTATTTCTCCCAACAATTTTTATCTAGTTCCAAGTTCCAACTCATTATCACAATTGACTTCATGAAGTTCACCTAATAAATTTCTCTTCATTTAAAACGACTCTACTAAAAAAAATTATTTTTCCCGTACACAATTGAAACTTTTTCCTAGTAGAAATATTTTACTTGGATATGAAAATATTATTGAGCATATTATGTAATTTTATTTGACTTCATTCTGTGAAACTTTATGTTGAGAAATGAGAAGTATAATGTATTAATAAGGATATATCGAATTTATTGTAGTCGATAAATATAGATGCATTCTAAAAAAATATATATATATACAAAGGCCAATTCTTTCTCTCACACAGGGCCTCTTAAAACTTTCGGCTGGCCCTGACGGGCACCATTCTATGACGTGATAAGATACATCACAATAACCACGATTCAATAGGGAAAAGTGCAATTTACGTCTCTTATTTTTTACCCACTTACAAATTTGCTCTCCTCCGATGAGCCTTTTGCACATTTAGTCCTCT
>JAUEKW010166889.1:0-17093 GCA_032274785.1 Ajuga reptans | reverse complement strand
CCCCGAAATTCAATTTTCTTTAATTATTACACAGTATATATGTATACTCTCTATAAAAAATTAAAAATTGAGCGGGACGGAACCAGAAATTGTAGTTTGGGGGGCGGGATTGCAGGTTGGAGTAGGGGGCGGGATTTAAAAAAAAAAATTGGGGGGGGGGGCGAAATTCAATTTTCTTTAATTATTACACAGTATATATGTATACTCTCTATAAAAATTTAAAAATTGAGGGGGGCGACTGCCCCCGCCTGCCCCCCTTGGTTCCGTCCCTGCCCCGACTCCTTTCTATTTAATTCTGCCTAGATCACATTTAGCTCTGCCTAAATCCTGACTAGACGTTAGATCTCAGTATGTCGCCCTTCTACAATTTCACTCATCCACAACAGTGTAAAACTGTTGTTATGGGGGTTGTAAATGTCATCATCTAATCCAGAATTGGCTTTCGTTTTCTGTTGTTACATTACCCCAATTTCGATGATAATATTCCGCCCCAACACAAGCCATCAAATAAATGTTCATACTTTCTATTTGTGTAAGTTATACTCGCTCCATCCCATAAAAAGAGTTATGTATCAGAAATTTTTTTGTTCTAAAATAAGAGTCATGTTTCAAAAATCGACGTCTTATTTTACTAGTTCAAGTTATAATTTTTTTTTTAAATTTCACATGTTAGTTAGATATGATTGAATAACTCAACTAAAACATTCAAAGAAGTCGTGTGAGTACGTATTAATGGTTTTTGGAGAGTTGTACCTTCATCATATTGACTAGAAATACAAAGTTTTACCTTTTCAAATAGGATTTCTTTTTATGTGACGGAGGGAGTATATCATATCTAAATTTATTTGAAGGAGTGTGTTTGGATGGGTTTGTGGCAAACCTGTTGAGGGAAACCCAAACTCATCCATGAGTTTGTTTAAAGGGGTTTGAGGGCAAACCTTTCACAACCAGTTCTCAAAACTACTTTAATTATTACATAATCATTATCTAACAACCTATTACACACATCCATCACCCTTTACAGTAAATTATTATTTTCCAAAAAAACAAACCCTTTACAACTACCCAAACAAACACACTTTTTTACATCACTCAGTTACTTTTATCAGCTACTTTATCTCAGTCAACAGTGTCACAGCAAACTTCAGCCACAACCAAACACACCTGAGCCTCACTTATTTTTAGAACTAGTGAAGATAAAATTTGGATATATATATATATTATATATAAAAGATAAAGAAAAGTTGTTAGCACTTTATTTAAAGGGCAAATTACAAAAAATCATCAAACATATGCGTGCTTTTACAGTTTGATATATAAACTTTTTTTGTTACAAATTACCATATCGAACAAATCTCAACCGTCGATTGCCCAACTATTGACGGCTGAGATTTCTCTCAGATGGTAATTTGCAAAAAAAAATCACAACTTCAGATGTTAATTTGTAACAAAAAAAAATTATATGGCAAACTGTAAAAACACGCAAAGGTTGGATGATTTTTTTGTAATTTGCCCTTATTTAAATCACCTACTAACTAGTAACAATTTGGAAACCAAGATCCTCTATAAAAACCTATTCCAACAAAAACACATTCCACCCCCACCCCCCAAAAAAATGACAAGCCCCTCATCACTCAAAACACTCAACTCCATCCATCTCTTCTCCATCAAACCACCCTCTCCTTCTTCTTCTTCTTCTCTCTCCTCCATGAAGCTCAAAACCCTCCTCCAAACCTTCATCTTCTCCCACCTCTACCGCGTCGCCGGCGCCCTCTCGAGGGCAAAATCGGTACTCCTCCAACTCCTCAAAGACACACACTTGATTCACTTACTCATATTCCGAAAGAACAAGCAGAAGAAGATCTTCTTTGGCTCATTTAGGTTGCACTACAATTGGTGCTCTTCCACTCATCATCCCAACTATGATGCCACGTGGAAGGTGTCGGAGCCGTTGGATTACGACGACTCGAATGAGCTGTCCAAGTACTTGCAATGGCTTGAGGAGAAGGGGGAGGAAGAGTGGAGCAATGAGATTGATAAGCTTGCTGATTTGTTCATTGCAGATTGTCATGAGAAGTTTAGGTTGGAGAAACAAGAGTCTTATAGAAGGTTTCAAGAAATGATGGCTAGAAGTGTATGATGCAATATATATTCATTTGAGGGTTTATTTTATAACTTCTTTTTTTTTTTTTTTTTAAATTCTTCTGATTTTGTGTGACTGGATTGGGTTTTTTGTCTTTTTTTTTTCATGTACATATTTTTTTTTTGGTGGGATTTGTGCAAGTTCTAATTTTAATTAATTGGGAGTTGATTTATGATGTTGAAACTGGAAATGTTCAGCTGAAAGTTAGTGGTAATGTATGAATCTTGATTATGAGTCCCTCAAAATAGATATTGTTGGGATATTGAAGAAGTGTTTGCCATTGCTTTGAAAGAAAGTAATTAAAATTAGAAATCACGAAAAAATTACTCAGTTAACAATAGATAGTGTTTGAGATTTTTTTTTTTTTTTAAATTAAGAGTGGGAGTATTCGACAAATAAGTACTCTCTATCGCTTATCTCACTAAAAGAAGACTGACAAAGTTACTGAAATCCATGAAACAACTAAAGCAACTCAAAAATGGGCTATAATTCTCCATGTCTTTTAATTTAATTATTTCAGTATTATATATACATAATATTATTTTTTTTTGGGTAAATGGAGTTAGTTACTTTTGGATAGAAGATATATATCTGTAGCAACATGGGACAGAAGTTCTTTATTCCATGACCAACTTTAATTCATAAAGAAGCTTCAATGCTAACTTCTATATGCACTTTGTAAGAGTTAGAGTAACTTTTTTCCATGGAAAAGGAAATTTGTTAAGTAGAGTGTCATCGTCAATTAAATTTGAATTACATAATCACTGTTCACAACCTTCAAATACTCGTGGCAATTCAGACAGCCCGATCCAAGCTCGTCTGGCCAATATGTCGAACTGAACCGGACCAAAATTCCGTTGGGCTGAAAACTGATAAGTCAAGCCTGACTAATTTCTCTAAAATACACAAAGATTTACCAGACTTTTTGGGCCATTGAACCATTCAATCGGGCTGGTGGGCACAAGGATACTTGGGGAGATGATTCCTACGACCCAGTCGGCCTAAACATTATAGTTATGTGTGTGTATTACAAAAGGATGTAGAAGAGATTTGAAGTTGTATGGATGGAATTGGTCACTTGTGAATTCTCATGCACAAAGATTAGGTGAAATAGCAATTTATGAGTTAGGACCAAGTCTGCAGGTCCCCCCATTATCACCTTGGCTTCTAATGCGATTTTATAGCATATTTGTCTCTGTTAATTTAAATGCTATTTATGTCCATATTTGTTGCGGAGTACAGTGATGCACGGGCCAAGAGGGAAAAGTTTAAATAGAATAGACATGTCTAATTCTATGTTACTCAGTCGAATAGTACTCGATCGGATAATGCAACTAGAATGTAGATTTGTCCTCCAAGAGGCCTGAAATAATAAGTTTTGGAACATTATATTCATGTGAGAATTCAGAATTGGGCCTGAGGACCCGGTGGGTATATTTACTATAATGACCCTCTCATGATCCAAATAGGATCCATATGAATCGGTTACGGCCCACAAGATAAAGCGAATACAACAAGAATCAGTTCTGCCTTTGTTTTTCTTTCTTAATCATTATTATTACCAAAAGAATTAATCTTAATTAACACCAATAGTTTCATTTGCAAGTGATAAATTGTTTTAAATTGGCCGCTGGTTTGTTACTTTTTGTTCACAGATTTGTATCTTACAGCCCATATGAATGATAAGATTGACAAAAGGTAAAATCTCAAATTTATGATTTTGGATGCTTGCATAGAAATGGTAAGGCCATTCTCATGGATTTACCTTAGCACATCATTAGAGGTGGCAGTTCGGGCAGCCCGTACAGGTCGGGCCAATGGTGGAATTCCATTGAGCTGTTAAATATTGAACTCAGCACAATCAATCTCCTT
Organism: Ajuga reptans; assembly: GCA_032274785.1. NCBI lineage: Eukaryota > Viridiplantae > Streptophyta > Magnoliopsida > Lamiales > Lamiaceae > Ajuga > Ajuga reptans. Next base: position 13,078 of record JAUEKW010166889.1, on the reverse strand, counting down.
ATAATACACTAATATTTTTCTGGTCAGGTTTAACGGGCCCAATCGCATTTCGGACATCAAAATGTACAGCCCAGCTCACCTAAATTGGCAGCTCTACACATCGTGAATCGACAGAGAAAAAATTGAAATAATCTTAGATGTAAAAGGTTAAGCTAAAATTTCTTGATTATGACAGTGTTTGATCATAAGGAAACATGATTCTGTTAATGAAAATGAAGCTAACTACCTAAAGAAGCATCTGATGCTTCAATATTTTCCCAGCCTCTCTTTTCAAGTTTTGGCTTTTGCCTAAAAAGGCAATCAATTTAATATTTTGTCCAAAAGGTAAGGCATATGATATATTGTTTATTAATATCTCATATGCTTGCTTTTCCCCCCTCATTACATGTAACTCGGACTGGAAATCAAGCCAAACAAATCGATACTTGATCCGGGATCGTTTACCAAAAGCTCATGTGAACTATGTTCAACTAGAGATATCAAACAATCTTGAACATACTTTTACGTTTGATAAAACTTATAGCTCGAGTCAAGCTCGAGCTCGGTAAGTACAAACTGTTAAAACAAGTGTAAAAGTGTCAACTGCTCGAGCTCGACTGTACTAAAGCTCAACTCAATTAATATTCAAACAATCCCAAACATATTATTAGAAGCTCGATAATATTTCAAACAAGTTTGAACAACAGTGCGTTTTGCTCGACTTGACTCATTTACAGCCCTACATGTCCGTAATACAATAAATAAACAGCAAACCATGACTCAGTATTTTAGACTTCTCTACATGGAAATATTACCTTTAACTTAAAAGTAGGTAGTATTGTTGTTCTACTTCGCACATCCAAGTGTCACTAAAACCTACTTTTTATTAAATGACGATTAAACATTTACTCTACTGCTCTTACGTACATGTGTTATCAATTTAAAATTCAGCCTCATTGAACATTTACATTATTTGATACGTCAATAGATTAAACACTTACCACCATAACATACCAAGTAAAATATATGGTCTATCTCTATTTATATATATTCATATTTATATGCTTTTTTACCAAGCTATAAAAGAAAACAAGTGGTAATTTCGGTAAACGGGTACAACCTAAAAAGACTAAAATGCAGCTTTACATACACCTGAACTGTAGTACCACTATCAAGACTTCAGTACATGTTTTGGTTAATAAATTTTAGCATTATAAACTGAGCTATAATTATAATGGAATAATAAAAACTATCCCTCAAGATCAGACTTGCTATGATACAAAATTTCATGGAATTAAGGAGAAAACCTGCATGAGACAGCCTCCACCGGAGAATACATGTCGTAAATCCACACCAAGGAGAATTACGAGATTAGATGCCTGCAGCAAAACAAACAACCACCACAAGTAGAATTCAGGCAACCAAAAGTTGGCCTAGAGAGTATTAAAAATGATACGAAGATTTGAAAACGACACAGGGGTGCCATAGAAGATTAGTTCAGAAAAGATTCATCTTGTTAAAAGTCCCTATTTATAAAAGATAATGTTGTTCATAAGCTCACTTAAATAAATAAATAAAACGTGCAGACTACAAAATCTTTATAAGCCAAAAATATCATAATTCATAGTAAGAATACATCTGCTCAAATTCTAGAAGAAATCCTAAGGATCATGGCCTATTTTATTTTTCATCTCAAAAGCATTTTCTGAGTTTTATGTGTTACAAAATTCAGATTATATTTGCTTTTTTAGCCTAATCTCAACGGAAACACCCAATTTCATCTTCTCATTTCCATCGAAACTATCTATAAACTCTATTCTCTGTTTCTAGAATTTATATTCTCAATTTTCAACCTGGCTGTATTACCATAAAGCCATTATTGAATCAGTAAAATAATGATTCCAAAACCAAGTCCAGATGAAAATTAAAGGTCACGGAACGCAAATACCTTGTTTGTTGACAAAATCAACCAACCAACTTCACTCTATATCATTTGTCTCAGACCATCCAGGTTCATAGGTTTCAAGAAATCCAATCTTTGCCTTGTTTGGAAGATCATGTGGGTGCACAAATGGAACTCCTGGTGGCCATCCAATCTCCATTCTTACATTTGCACACGGGCTATCGAGCGAGTTGATGTGAGTCTCACAGTCCTTCAAGGTGCAAAACCTCAACTTGAGGCCCTTTTTATCAGCTATATCTTGGACCCTCTCTTTCAACACTCTCTGCGCCTCTAGCCGAAGCCTCTTCGAAGGTGGAAGGGGCTTACATCTCATACTATTCTTCTTCCTCCGCATCATCGGTTTTATAGATCCTGTACCAGCATTTGATCGATCCAAGGACCTGTTGTTATAAGCTTCTTACTAATAGCAACAAGCATTAAAAACTCAATATATATGTATATATATGTGTGTGTGTATATATATATCTAGGCAGTAATCATAAGAGCATTGTCAATGGATTTCAACATATCTATTCTCACTTATCCAATTTGGGCATGACCTAGCACTCAACAAATTTTTTTACGACAGATTGACTTGTCTATACTTGCCTTAAAAATTGAAGCATTATACAAACTAAGAACTCTACAGCCATGTCATGTTTTGCTCTAATCACAACGTCTAGTGTGCAATTAATGTTGCAGCTACGCAAACAACTAGAACTCGTACAGCAAAGATATGTTATAATGTACGATACCATAAGAAGCTCTAAAAACTGGCTGAAAGAATGATCGAAGTTGATCACTCAGTCCTCTCACCAGCACTTCATCTTTAACCACATCAACAGTAAGCACTCCTACTTAGATGCACCACGATGTCGAGATGAGTATAATAAACAAAATATTTGCTTAAAGAGATTGATGTACCCAAACAAGCATTATCCAGACAAGAATACCTTTATTTTAACCCCAGTCAGCCATTTATTTGAAGAAAAAGAAGACAAATATAAGAAACAAACCAATTAACCTTATATAATAAAGATAACCTCCACCTTTTCTCGATTTATTAATTTATTGTTGCCAATTTATGCATCAATCCGATCATTTATTGAAGATGTGGGAGATAGTAGAACACATTCCGCAACGCAATGCTATCTCAATTATTTTCTAAAACTGAGGGCAGTTCAAGAATACCCCCATTTGGTAAGGACAAAGTATAGACAAGAGAACCGAAAAACCATAAATAAGGTTTTTTATATAAGGAAAGAGCTGGAAATCCACATTTATGAACTAGCTGCAAAAACTATTTCCCCTCTGAAATCGTCTTTATGGTATGTAAGAACATGTGAATATAATTTCCAACACATACAGAGAAGAGTAAAGCATCTATCAGCTTAGAATGATACACATAATTAACTACTTATCTGCATGAAGACATTAGGCTACTTTCTTTTAAAGTAGATAAAGAAGGTTGTAAATGAAATTATACCCACCTTCTTCAGCTGTGGGAAAATTAAAAGCAGCAAAACTGTTACGGTTAAGAAGTTGATCAGTGGATCTCTGCATGAAGTCATCAACTGGTAAAGGAAGCTGGAATTGAGCTTCAACCCCATGCCCAGCAGCTCTCATCTCTGAACAACTGAGACTGGTCATGGATTTAGGCATGAGCTTGAATGCCAGAGTACAGCGGCCGTACATAGAACCTTGGAGATTACTAATATCCGCCCTGTGCATTGCAGGATTTATATAACCTGCAGTTAGGGTTGTAAACAAATCAAATAATTTTGATTCGATTAGTGATTTGAATTCGATTAGGATATTCAAATTTTGAGTTCGAATATTCTTCATGAATCGAATTCAAATCACATTTAAAATTCGATTAATATTCATTAATATTTAGGAATTCGAATTCGATTTCTTACGATTCGGTTCAATTCGTTTCGTTTACATCCCTACCTGCAGTCGCCTGATATAAAGCAAGTCCAGGATAGACTATTGCTTCTTGGGGCCCAAGATCACCATCCACAAGAACCCAATGGCCATGAAAATCTCTTATATGTAAACCTGCCTTATCTGACTTTAGAAGAGTTAAAAGGGTTCTATCAACCTGATACTCGTGGTCCGAGAACATAACCATCCGACCATCTTCATGAGTAGTCAAATTATGATGTTGTGCTTCCTGAAAGGAAGGCCTACCATGACAACAGATGGACACTACTGATGAAGATATTTCCCGATTTCTCAGAGGGACATTATCGATTACTTCAGTGAATGCCGAACTACGAAGATTCAGGTAGAAGCTGATCGCATCCAATATGTCTCTGGATGCTCTCCCAAGCAGCGAAAATAGGTCTACCAAACCAGCAGGAGGAATTTCAATTTCATTACCAGGTTCGGTAGGAGTAATCCCAGGTCTAAAATCGTAAGTCTCTTGCCAAATATGAGGGTCTGCACGGTAACCAGATGTCTTGCACCACTCACGAGAGTCATCATGCTCAGCAGAAGGGAACGATGGTTTATGATGAAAGTAGAGTCGTGATGACTCAAGACAAGACCTTAAAAGAGCTCCATCACTCAAGGGAAATTGGATAATTGCAGCTGAATACTGAGCCAGTGACTGCGATAAAGTCGAAATTGACAATTTGTACAGGTCTGAAGCAAGACCTTCAGCTGGTATTAAATCAACAAGTTTCACCCGGCCTAGTGTTGGCAGGCCATTGCCTGCCATTGGATCCTCCAGAGTTGCCAATTAACTTCACCAATAACCTACTAGATCACTTTCCCCAGCTGTACAAAGATAAATCGCAAATCATAAGTACGTATAGATATATAAATATATACATATATATAGTACAGTATATCTCTCATATTGCTTTGGTGCAACAGATGAGTAACGCTGTAGATTTTCAAAGTAGAAATCAAGGAGCAAATTAATCCAAAAGATAATGCAATGTGCATTAACATATACAATACAAAATATTAGAAACAAAGTTACAGCAGCTGCAAATGCACAAGCATAATTCATCTCCCTCGTAAGTTTGCAATCAGCAAGTACAAGACAAATTAGCACAACCAAAAAAAAAAAAAAAAAAAAAAAGATCAAGTAGAATTTAACAGAGAATTCATCGTAAACTCACCGAGAAAAGCCTGTTCCTACTCCCAGAACGCCAGAAGAATTCCCCAAAATCGAATTCCCGCTTCTCTGAAGCAGAGACAAAATAGCTGCGCGCATATACAGACTTGAAACCCTATAAATTCAAAAAGTTGAAAGGAAATCAGTGATATTGTAAGGTTTCCGCGAAAAGACTCGGGGTTCAAGCGCCGGTGGGTTCCGACGAGGCTCAGATCCAGAAAAATACGTTCACAGCAGTGTACGGTGGCAACGATAATATTAAAATATATATATATGAGAAATTTTGGGGAGAAAGAATAAGACAGGATAGATACATTTGTTATGGAAGGGGTGTAAATGTGTCGAGTCAAGTCGAATACTGGTAAACAGTAAACTCGATCTTTAATTTGATTAAAGTACTTGAGGCTTGAGCTTGGCTCGAGCTCGATCAATTTTTTTTTTCAAACTCGAGCTCGATTTGTTGTAAATTAGTTGAGCTCCAGACTCGCCTCGATTTATATAGAAATAATTTTGAACATCATTACAAATAAAAAAAATGTCAATTATACTATAAATGGACGCGAAACGGCAACCTTAAAATTTTATCTTATTTTTAGGATTATGATATATTTATAAATATGTGAATTATATGGGATAAACTAGTATATTTACACAAGTTCGATTAAACTCGCGAGATGCTGAGCCGAGTATCAGCGAGCTCGAACTCAAACTTGAAACATATTCGAGTGACTCGAGTTCGAGCTCGACTCGTTTATCTCGAGGCGACTTTGATCTTTTTACGAATCGATCCCAAGTCACTCGTAACTTGTCTCGGCTCATTTACCACCCTAATTAAGAATGAGTTATATGTGCACATTAATGAAAAATCAAGAAAGATTTACCCATTAATTTTTCTTAGTGTGACACATAGCACTAGAGTAGCAAATTTTGTCCGATATTTTAGACGGGCTGAACTATAAGATTATAGCCCGAAGGATAATAACGTGACACACAATTCATGTTGATTTTCAGCTTATCATGTGTACTTTTCCTGCCGATTTTGTATCCGACAACGAAAATATGACTAATTGCGAGCGATTTCTTAAATTACGGAATTAAATTAAAAATGCAGCTATTTTTTGGATAAAAACATATGAACGAAAAGTACACGCTAAGTTTTTAGGAGAACTACTAATCTTTCTTATTGTAATCTTTCAAAAACTGCACATTGCACCTAATTTGCATGATAGGAATCCAAATACAGAATATGCAAATCATCATCTAAAATTTTAAGTAGGAAATAGTAAATCATCATCACATAATAACAATTTCAGTCATTTTTCATTTGGTTCTTGAATAAACACAACCATGTTCTTTAATCTTTAAATATAAAACCCAATCACAAGTTTTGGAAAACATAAAGCACATAGTTGGAAATTTGTAATGTCTCATCGCCTTCCCAATCCACTGCCACTTGAAGGCCCATGCCCGGATGGACCTTCACCATATGTATAAAACGATAAAATGCATTAGAAATCAGACTAAATAATCACGAAACAAAAATTACCAGCGTCCGTCCAAATCCCAATACCTTAATTTGGGAAAATGTAAGTGGATATATCCATATCTATAAAAATTAAAAAAAAAAAAAAAAAAAGAGGAAAAATGGAAATTTTACTAGTTAAATTAACTATATCAAAGGATTTAGTTTACCATTGCCTTTAAGCATTGCAATCACTTGAACCAATTTCTCTTCTTGTTCCTGGATTACCAATTACAATGCAACTATCAGTAAAAATGGTTAGAAAAGCAACAAATTTTTTTTATATTCGAATATATTATGACCTTAAGCAATTTCTTAGCCCTTTCAACTTCTGATTGATCGGGATCACTTTCTTCAAGCACCTTCTCCACCTATCATAAGAAAATGAGGAAAATAGTACGCTAACTTTATGTGCCCCATATATTTGAAAACTGTCATGATACGAGTACCTTCTTAATCAATGAGTTTGTATTATAAATTTTGATTTCATCCAAGTCAATAGACTGATTCGTCGAGGATGGTCTTCCCCGTCTAGCTCGACCTAGTTGAGATGTTGCGGGAGCATCGCCCACCCACCTGATATCCTTGCGAGGAATCTGCACAAAGATTATATTGTAACCACGTGCTACTATTCTAAGCAAATTGAAACAGAAGGTGCCTGAAGGAAGTGAACATGATGAATCACAAGTTGACAGGGTTAAGAAATTGCTCGAGGTTACAACATTTTTTTAACCAAAAAGCCTCTTCATTAACAGTTGCATTATGATTGATGATTTGGGAAAACATGAAGAGACTTTGATCAAAGTAAAATGAGTTAGATATAAATAACTGTAATAAAAAATTTGGCAGAGTAGATATATGTTGAAATGTGTCCAATTTTTTTGTTCTAAGACAGGAAAAGGGCTAAAATGTGGTGATGAATATGATAAATAACAATTCACGATAGTATTTTCCTTTCTTGCATAGTCATAGTTCAGTTAAAAGACATGTTATATAAGTCTATCATGGTGACTCTATGTAACACATAACCTATAACTGGTAAAATAGAGTCGTGTATGAGCACTAACGCATTGAACCAGTTTCCATATGTCTATGTATGAGGACAAGACAATTTTTGTTTGTTTTTTGAGCGGACCAAATTAAAGCATATTATGCAAACTGTCTAACACGCGTCAATAATAAAAAATTGGTTGTCCATGCAACAACATTATGCAATCAAGAGTCAACGCAATACTATAAACGATAAAAGAATTTACAAAAAAAAAATGAGCAAGTTAAAACAGTAGATAGCTAAAACACATGTTATATAAGTCTACTATGTTGACTCTAAGTAACACGTACCATATAACTGGTAACATAAAGTCGTTTATAAGCAATAACGTATTGAACCAATTTCCATATGTGAACGTGTGACGACAAGACAAAACCAGCATATTAATTTTTTTTTTTCTGGGTGGACTAAATTAAAGCATGGTATGCAAACTGCCAAACACGCGTCAATAATCAAGAATTGGTTGTCGAGACAACAAAATGACACAATTAAGAAAGTCTGCGCAATACTATAAACGGAAGAAGAATTTATGAATAAAAAATAAGCAAGTTAAAACAGTAGATAGCTACCTGGTTTATGTCAGCCCATTCTTCGATGGATTTTGGTGTATTGATATTATAAACTAGAGCATGGTGGCCCTAGAACAAAGAAGAAATTATACACACAAAATTTAACCTTAGTAATAGCTTGAGTACAATAAATCACTAGCATTTCTAACAACATAATAGAAGCAAAATGAGTGATTTAACACCAACAAAAAAATTAGGGCAATGTAAGAGCAAATGAATTATACATGATTAGGAAATAATTATACACGAGTAGTTTATTGTAGACTCCATTTAGCACCTTTATATATGATGCACATTAATAAGTGTGACATTTCCGTGCTTTTTGGCTCATTTAGATAATGAAAATTATACGAAATCATGTAAAATTAACATATTTTTCTTAGATTTCTAAAGATGTATGTGTTTGCTCGTTTTATAGGGGTTTTCATGTGTTTTAGGCGAAAAATGTCTAAATACCAAAGTATGAAGAATAAACGAGCTAGGAAAATAGCAAAATGGAGAGAAACAGACTCGGATGAAAAGAGCACTGAACTCGACCGAGTCTTCTGAAGACTCGACCCATGGCTCTGGTCGAGACTCGCCCAAGAAAGTCAAGCCATCCGACCAAGAACTTCCCTAACACCAACAACCCCAAACTATTAAACACACTTAAAAGGGGTTATCAAAACAATAATGGTAAGTACGAAGATAATGATTTCTTTCTTACTACACTCGAAGATTTACACCATGTAATTTATCTACAGTCTAAATATATACATTTACACACACCCACATATATTTATATGAATCTATTGTAAATTAATAAAGTACATGGTGTAGATCTTCAGTTATAGCATCTTATAGACCGGAAAATATATAACATACATTGACTGGATTGTATTCGGTTATCATAGCCTTGTAGAACTTATTGTCTTCACGTCGTCTTCTCATCACGCTCCTACCAATTAGTGTTGTAGGATCCACAACAAAAACACAATCGGTTGGCTTACCCTACAAAAAATAAGGGTAATATTAGACGAAACCTTGAACCCTATGAACCATTAATCCTGAACCCCTGAAACACAAAACGTGAATCGTGAATGGTGACGTCATGAATCATGGTTCCATGAAGCGTGAAATAAAACTATAACCTAATAACAAAGCTTAAATCCTAAATGGTAAATTTAGACCTCGACCATGAACTCACGTACCCATGAACCATGAATTATGAACTAGGAAACTCAATCATAAATCCTGAAACAAATTGTTCATAAAAGAAAAATAAAAAATATTTTTATGGAGTGGAATAGGAAGAAAGTGGAACATGCGATTTACATATTAATATTCGGATTAAGTTATCTGTTTCACTTTCGGTGTTCCACCTTGTATTTCACGTCAAAATTAAACGGCTACACTATGACTCGTGAATCTTAAACACCATGCATGAACTATTAATTCTAAACCCATGTAATATAAAACGTGAATCGTGAATTCATGAATACGACATTAGTCATTCGACTAAGGCAGTGTTTGCAACAAATTAAAAAAAGTGATTTTATGCTTTTAGCTTAAAAAAAGTGATTTTGAGTGTTTTGGAAATCTACTTTTGGCTTTAAAAAATCACTTTAAAGTCAAAATCTAAAAGCAGTTATATACCTACTTTTTTAGGAAAAAAGTGATTTTGGACCTAAAATCATTGAATTAAGCATTTTTTCAGCAAACACTCCTGCTTTTAGATTTTGGCAAAATCACTTATTTTTCAAACACTACCCACTTTTACAACAAATCACTTTTTCCATAATCTCTAAAATTAATCAATTTTCAAAAGTAGAAGCAACCGCAAACACAGCCTAAGTACCCCCTCTCTCCACTCCTTGATTCTATTAATACGATCATCTGATTTGACCCCTTTGAGTAGCTCTCGATGTTCTTCATTTGACACCTTTAGTTCCTTTCTTAGTGCTGTTATTAGACCTTCTCTTTCCTGTGCAAAATGACATCAAGAAACAATATACTATTTTTTTTAATCATTAAGAAAAATATATTAATTAAGCCCATATAGAATTAATTAATTATCATAGTTAATTACCCATGTAATTGCATCAGACTGCGCCTTAAAAGCTTGTAGAATTGCACCATATGCCACCCTTTCTAGATTGTGGATTTCCAACTCCATTTCGCTTTGCATTCTTTCAGTACCTACTGCAAGTGAGTGGAACTCGACTAGTTTAATATTTTTTTACTTATCCAGCTCGAGCTCAAATCGAGTTTTAGATTTTATCAAGTACTGTAAAATAGTTCAAATGAGCTTCTAATAAACGATCTTGAATCGAGTTTCATTAGCTTAGTTTAATTTTTAACCCTACATCCACATAATCAAGAAAAGGAAATGGGATATGTGTGTAACAGTGTAAGTATATATATATATATATATAATATTGTTATAATCATATGTAAAGAAAAATAATTACTTAAATAAATAACTGATTAGATTTTTTGTGGTTAATATAAGTACAGTTCTTATGAGGTTGGCTGAAACATAGAAAATTAGAGATCAGCTCCTAATCGAACCACATGATTTATGGAAACCCTACTTAATTTAATTAAATAAGAATAAAAAAAAATCCAATTCAACTTTTAAGTTAAAAAACACCACATGAATAACATCAAGAACCATTAAAATTATATATAAATTAATATTTTTCAACAATTTCATACAATTAAAACCCTAAAAAATCTTTCCAAAAAACAGCCAATAAAATACCAATAGCACTTCCAAGATTCGATCTATAAATCAAAAGCATAAAATTCAACAGAAGAATATAATTAAGATAAAAACAAGTAAATTCAAACTCAACATGCATGCATGTGTAGAACTAGTTGAAAATTTCAAAAAAAAAAAAAAAAAAAAAAGGAAAAGTTGAAAATGAAAGAAATAAAACTCACTTATGCTTTCTGCATCTTCATGATCCATCTTACAAAATTCTCTTTAACCTTTCTCTCTAGTCTTCTTTCAAAATAAAGCAACAAATTAAAAGAACAATGGCACTCTCTCTATCTTCCAATGTATGAGAGAGAGAGAGGAGGGTAGAGAGAGAAAGCAGATTTACAGGGAAAGATGTATTAGAAACCAGTGATGAGAGAGGATGCACATTGAAATTGGCTTGACTTCATTTGGATTCTCTGCTTAGTTGTCAAAATTTCCCGGAGTTATTTGAACATAAATGAATCCTCTGTAGGGCGCTCGTCCTTGTATTGTGCGTTGGGCATCAAAACGACGTCGTTTTGATATAAAATTATCAAAACTATGTCGTTTTGGTGCCTAGCACACGGTACAGGAACGGGCGCCCTGCAGATGATCTAGATCCTTATTGAACTGAATTCAAGTAAGGCTTGTTAAATTGGGCTTTTGAGTTGCTTATTTGGGCTTATTTAGTTCAATAGCCCAAATTGGCTAATGGACCAAAAAAGGAATACCCTTAATTATAAGGGTCCCGATTTTTGTTGGAAATTTTCTCATAAATTAATTGCTTTCCTTTTAAAATTGTTTATTTGCCATTTGCTAATATGGGGTACTGTTCAACCATGTATTGCTTATCTAGCTACACATGCGAGATTAATAATAAGAAGAGGAGTACTTATTTGCAATGAACCCTAATATTATCTTGACTCATGTGTCTAACTACCAAACAACCGGATACTGTCATATTAACATCTTAATAAGGCCTACCAAACTAGAGTATGTTTGTTTATGGATGTAAGGGTGCGTGACAAATCTATCTGTGAATTTTTTAGCAGTATTAGTTCTAAATTTAGTGTTTGTTTTGGGGTAAAATGTAGCAAACTTTATAAAATATTGTCCAATCATACTTAAAAAAAGTGATCAAATATATTAAACAATAAAATAATAATTAATACTTCCATCGTCCTATAATGAGAGCTTGATTCAAAAAATTTATTGTCCCAAAGTGAGACTTATGTTCGAAATTCAATGTTTCGTTTCATTAGACCAAATAGGAATTTTAAGCTTTTAATTTCACAAACCAGTTATATATGATTTAGTAAGTCAGATAAGAAAGCAAAATAAGTCATCAAAATGTGAATTGATTGTTTTTAAAGAATTGTACCTGGCTAAAAAAATAGACATATATTTTCAGACAAAATACTCATTATGAGTTATACATTTTCAAACAAAATACTCATTATATAAAATCATAAATGCTCACCTACCTACAATGAACACCTATATGTAAAGATCTCATCCTAAATTATAGATGAGTTAATTAACTGCATTCTATAAGATCTTTGACACTCAGCTAGTGGCATATTAACTTATGCCCACAAAAGATAGAAAAAGAGTGCATATTTTGTTCTTCTTCTTAAAACGGTAATATATTGATGGTAAACTCAACAATTACAAAGACAAAACGCAAAGCCAACAGGCTAAGGCATTCTTCTGGTAATAGGGGAAATCCAAGAAGGAATGCAAGAGCTCCATTCCTGGCAGCTAGATTACGACAGGAGATTAAGCTATCTCTATCTACCTCAGCAAAAAAACAAACGATGAAAAGATTACATAGCAACATGATGTCGTTGGCTATCGCTTTGTTCCTTCTGTCAAAAGAGCGAAGAGAGGAAAGACGTCTAGCAATATCCTCATCATCAAATGCCATGTGAATCATTTCCCAACCTTGATGAAAAGCAACTCACCTTGATGAAAAGAGTCTGCATACAGGGGCGGAGGTATGTGTAGTGTCAAGGGGGGCATGACCCCCAAACTTTTGTCCAAGAAAGCTAATATACATATATGTAGTAGGAAGTTTTAATAATTATTGTATTTGCCCCCCCCCCCCCCAACTCCAACTAAAAATCTCAGTATTTTGAAGTTCGACTAATAACATAATAC
>JAUEKW010166783.1:4907-17097 GCA_032274785.1 Ajuga reptans | reverse complement strand
CTTGTATTGAACTCTATATATAGAGATTATACGAAGACCACAATTCTGTGGCAAATACAATAATCAGTATCACAGATGTGAATTAATATATTCTTTGTATTGCAAACAAAACATAAAATAAAATCTAAACAATTAAAATTTGGCTGCAATTGGAAAATTGTGTTAGAAATGGACAAAAGAGAGAGAAGCAAATGTGATCCATAACTGTCATTTAGCATTATCTAGAAGCAAGCTGTTTTGAGTCACTAAACAGCATCAAATGACTTCATTACTATATTCAATTATTATTATTATAGATCTGATTGGTAATATTGTTATAGTTAATTAAAAAAAAAAAGAAGGTAAAAACTAATGTAGAAAAAGAAAGGTGGATTCTTTATTGAAAATGTCATTGTCATTACATATATAAAGAGACCAAAAATTTGAATGCAGAACAAAACTCTTTAAGTAGTACCAAACTCTTATTTCTATTCCAATCTTTTTTTTATCTGTTTGGGTTAAATCTGTTTTTTCTTGTTCAATATTTGCTTGTTTGGATTTCCAATAATTTGCAATGGTTGTTGGGGGGAATAAATGCTTTCTTTTCTGTGCTGAAACGGACTCTTCACTAAAAGCACAGTAATGGCCAACATCTTAGCTGACGGACAGAATGGGTTATTCTCTTGTTTTTTAATGCTACTTTTCTTTCTTTAATTTAAGTGTTTTGCTTTAGTTATTGTAGAGTATCCCGTTCACTAAAGACAACAGCAATTTGCCACTGTGTGTGTGTGGTCTGTGTTTCTGTGGAGAGAGAGAGAGAGTGGTATAGATGTAGATACATACATTATATATATATATAGCACCACACCACAAGGGACTCAGGGAGACAATCCCCTCTCTCTCTCTCTCTTTCTCTCTCTTGGAATCAACATACACACATTGCTTCAAGAATAGAAAAGGAGAGGACTGAAGGTATTAATTAATTAAATTGGCAAATGTTTCTCTTTCCAGCAAAGCCACAGCAGATTTTCAATTTCTTTGCATCCCACTCTCTTGCTACTACATCTCCTCACTCACTCACTCACACACACACATACACAAATTTAGACTTTCGTTGTTCACCAAAAGAAAGATTCACAGCTAATAGCTAAAAAAGCGGAATCTTTATTGCATTTCCCACCAATGCAATTAAATTTCTTCATATTTTTCATGAAATTTTGTCAATGATAGGCAGCAACAGTGTATGTGGAGAAAGAGAGGTGAAGAAGAAGGAGAAGTGGATCCAGCAAGTATAATGCTGGGGTTATGTTTGGATGATGAGAAAACTAGGTACAATCCCCCATTGCCTTGTTTTCCTTTGTGTGATCTCTTTTCTTGACTCTCTAGTCTCCCCCATTACTGAAAAGGAGATTTTGCTTCAATTTAAGGGTAACATTACCAATGACCCTTTTGATTGTTTGAGGAATTGGGATCCAAGTAAAACCCCCTGCCAAGATTACGGCGGGGTTTCTTGCGATTCCGGTGGCAATGTGGTCAAGATTGTGTTGTGGAACTGTAGTCTTGCTGGTGTACTATCTCCTGCATTGTCTGGTTTGAGATCTCTGAGGATTATAACCTTGTTTGGGAACAAGTTTAGTGGTAATATTCCTATTGAGTATGGAGAAATTGATGCGTTATGGAAGATTAATGTGAGCTCAAATGCACTCTCTGGATCAATCCCTGAGTTTCTTGGAGATTTGCCAAACATAAGGTTTCTTGATTTATCAAGAAATGGATACACTGGGGAGATCCCTTCAGCATTGTTCAAGAATTGTTATAAGACGAAGTTCGTCTCCTTAGCTCATAACAATCTTTCGGGTTCAATCCCTGTGTCTGTTGGTAATTGTTTGAATCTAGAAGGGATTGATTTGTCTTTTAATAGTCTTAGTGGGGAATTGCCTGCTGAGGTTTGTGATGTCCCAGTGATGGTATACTTGTCAGTGAGAAGCAATTTGCTTTCTGGAAATGTTCAACAGGTTTCGAAATGCAGAAGGTTGGAGCTTTTGGATCTTGGTAGCAATATGTTTACAGGATCCGCCCCTTTTGATGTTATTGGATTTATGAATGTTACATATTTCAATGTTTCTTGGAATAGGTTTGAAGGGGGGTTGCCTGATTTAGAAACTTGCTCTCGCGAATTGGAAGTTTTCGATGTTTCAGGAAATGATCTGTATGGAGAAATTCCAAGAAGTATCACCAGTTGCATTAGCCTTAAGTATTTGGATTTGAGTTTTAATAGGCTGAATGGAACTATACCAGTTGGCATTGCTGATATGAAGAAGCTCGTGGTCATTAGATTAGCGAATAATCTAATAACCGGGACGATTCCTGCACAGCTTGGGGATATCGAATTGCTTCAAGTACTCGATTTGCAGAATCTCCGACTTGGAGGCGAAATCCCAAATGAGATCACCAAATGCCAGTTTCTACTTGAGCTGTGAGTTCAATCTCATCTCCACATTGTGTGTGTTGTTGTGTGTGTGTTTTTGATGATCAACATTGTGTTATTAATTATACAAAATTTCATGCAGAAATGTTTCTGGTAATTCTTTGGTAGGAGAGATACCTGAAAACCTAGACAACATGACGTACCTCGAAATTCTTGACCTACACAAGAACCATATCACAGAGGGCATACCACTGACCATAGGAAACTTGTCCAATTTACAGTCTTTAGATCTGTCTGAGAATTCGCTCGTTGGTTCGATCCCTTCTACAATCACAAATTTGCAAAACCTAACTCACTTCAATGTTTCTTACAACAACCTTTCCGGTCCAATCCCTTCGTCCCAAATCATCCAAGAATTTGGATTCTCTGCTTTCTTCCACAATGCAGGCCTCTGTGGTCCTCCATTACAGAACTCTTGCTCTGGTGGTGCTTCTGCTCGTGTTTCAACGAAACCAAAGCTGAGTGTTTCTGCAATCGTGGCTATAATTGCTGCTTGTTTGATTGTCACCGGTGTTTGTATCATAACTGTAATCAACATGAGGGCTCGTGACAGAAGAAGAGAAGATGAAACGATGGTTGTTGAAAGCACTCCATTAGCTTCGACAGAATCAGAAGCAATAATCGGGAAACTGGTGCTCTTCACCAAAAGTTTACCCACAAAGTACGAAGATTGGGAAACAGGGACGAAAGCTTTGCTTGACAAGGAATGTGTAGTAGGCCGAGGATCCATTGGAACGGTATACAAAGCCACCTTCGAAGGTGGAATCTTTATAGCAGTAAAGAAACTAGAGACGGTCGGAAGCATCAAGAATCAAGATGAATTCGAGCATGAAATCGGGCGTCTAGGAAGCCTTCACCATCCTAACCTAGTTCCCATCCAAGGTTACTATTGGTCATCTAGTATGCAGTTAATCCTAACAGAATTTGTTTCTAGAGGCAATCTATACGACAACTTACATGGGGTCGGTTATCCTAGTACAAGCACCGGTTCTGGCAATCCGGAGCTAAACTGGTCTAGAAGGTTCCGGATAGCAGTCGGGATAGCCAGAGCCTTAGCCTTCCTTCACCATGACTGCAAGCCTCCAGTACTTCACCTTAACATCAAATCCACAAACATACTTCTCGATGAAAACTACACAGCCAAGCTGTCCGATTATGGCCAAGCAAAGATGCTTCCCCTCTTAGACAGCAACGGCTTCGCTAAAATCCACAATGCAGTTGGTTACATTGCACCAGAACTCGCTCAGAGTTCAAGATTGAGCGATAAATGTGATGTATACAGTTTCGGCGTGATTCTTCTGGAGTTGGTTACGGGAAGAAAGCCAGTGGAGAGACGAGGGGCAAATGAGGTGGTGGTTTTGTGCGAGTATGTAAGAGGGCTAGTAGAGAGGGGTACGGCTTCAAACTCATTCGACAGAAGTTTACGTGGATCTGCAGAGAACGAGCTGACTCAGGTGATGAAGTTGGGGCTGATTTGCACGTGCGAAACGCCGGTGAGGAGGCCGAGCATGGCCGAGGTTGTTCAGGTTCTTGAATCTGTACGGAATGGTGCAGAATGATGAAGATGATACTTAGAGAAAGATTGGATTCTTTTGGATTCGTTTAGAGTTAGTGTTGTTAATTGGTTGGTAGCTCATGTGCAATAATGTTGTTTTCTTTAGATTGTATAAATAAATATGTCTTCTTGAATATTCTTTTTCAATGAGATTATGCATAATGTCATAATCATTTTATTTTCAATCATATGGACATTCAATTGTTAAGTTGATGATGGGTGAATTATACAGGATATAAAATACAAATGGATTGAATTTTCACTATAATAGTGCTGTAATTTCTTTATACTATTTTTCTGTGTAATTTCTAGAAACTATAGATGGAATCTGGATTTTGATACAGAAGAGGTGAGATTCTATAAAAAATAGTTCTAGAACATTGTTTCCCAGACTAACATATAAAATGAAATTGAAAGAGGGAAACTTAGGAGTATTTAATATTTTAGAAATTTCTTGGAAAAATAAATTAAAACTCCAATAGTTTGCCTATTGTAAATAAAACTATAAGAATTTGAGGCAGAGTTGATCAAAAAAATGAAAAAGTACTATTACTTATAAATAGAGATGTAAAAATGGGTTGATTCATAGCTTGTAGGCCAACCTAGCAACTCATTTAGAGGACAAGCAATATATATGTGAATTATACTATAATGATTTATTCATTACCTAATTGCGGGAAAAAATCACCATATTTTCTAAAACTATAATTTATGTCTTACTTTTAGCATTTAGTAAAATGAATCATCCCTTTTACTCACAATTGCAAATCGAATCACGATTATATTTTCCGGCAATCGAAGTTCGTGTGTTCAGGGAAATTAGCATGTCATGTATCACATCGTTTGTCATAAAATTTAACAGAAATATAGAAGAATTGGTAAAGTTTAAAAAAAAAGAAATTCACAACCTTTTAAAAAAAACAATTTTAACCTAAAAGAATGAATTTGGATAAGAAATAATAAGTTTGCAAATTTCAAAACTCTAGTTGAAATTGCAATTTTCAAAAAGATTGCAATATCTTGTGCAAATTTAGAACTTAAGTTGAAATTACATCTTTTTTTGGGGGAGGGGGAAGGCTGAGATATTCTCTTGGCAACTTTACGAATTCTTCTTTATTTTTTCCCTGGCTAAATGATGTGGTGTACGGAAGGCCGGTGACATGACAATTTTTCCAAACACGTGGACTCTGGTCACCGAAAAATATATCAATTATTTGATTCATGTTCAGGAATAAAAGTAATCATTTTTACTAAATTTCAAGATTGAAGTTTAAATTGCAATTTTAGAAAATGTGAGGTTTTTCTCTGCATAGTTGATAGCAAACTTAAACTAAAACTATAACCCTAAAATAATTATAAAATAACAAATAAATAAAAATGATAGATTAACCACCGCTAGAGATGCAAATTATATTCGATATTTCGAGATTCGATTAGAAAAAGAGTGATTCAATTTAAAAAAAAAAATCGAATCGAATTCATATACTTATCCGTTTTTATATTTGAATATACATTTATTTGATTCAAAAGTTTGGAATATTCGATTCATTTATATATTATTTATTTAAAAAAATATATAGATAATACTAAATATATATAATATACATAAGTATATATTTAAAATAAATTTACATAAATAAAATATATCATTAAAATATTAATTTAATTCAAAAAATAAAATAAAATAAATATTTAAATATTTTAAAATAAAAAAATATGTAAAAAAAAAATTGACTCTCGAATCGAATCGAATATATTCAAAATTTTATTTCAAATCGGATTTGAAATTTGATCAACTATCGAATTCGAATTCGAATATTCAAATAAGTTCACGAATTCGAATTAAATCCCTTAATATTCGATTCGATTCGCTTTATTTAGATCCCTAACCACTCCACCACCCACAGTTCGGTTGGATTGGGCCAAGGGTTTTGTAGCCCTCCACTGTGGTGGGCTTGCAGCCTTGCATGCACGTCACCAGGTCCAGGAAAAAACATCACATCATCAGCACCAACTTTCAATTTTGACAACGGAATTAAATTTCAAATATTAAAAAAACATAACAAAAACAAACAAAAAACCAAAAAAATAAAACATAGGTTCTTCCTTTTGTTTTTTGTTGTGAGAGGCCAAACGAAGTTTCTATTTCATAGTCAACTTGGGCAAATAATTTACGGATCCTCAGAGAAGAAAACTTCAATAAAATCAATTAATTTTTTAAATCAGCCTACGATCTTGCTACAATGCACATTCCCCTAGCATATTCATTGATAATAAATCAAACCCATATTGCACAATTCGAGAAGGCTTTGAGTACTTTCGAGTAATTAACCACTAATCTTAAAACAATATAATTAAAAAAAAAATAACAATAACAAACAGAATTCGCTGGGGAAAAGTTAATTTACGAACTATTAAGTTATAATGGCATTGATTTCCCAAGTTGAGTTTTTGAACAAGAATATTCTATTCTGAAGCAATTGATGATCCTCTATATGACTATATATTGCTCTAAGCTAATCTTAATATGTAAAGAACGCAATGCAGACCAAAAACGATAGGACATGAGTAAAAGAGTTCACTTTTGCCCTCCTTTCTCCACCCTACTTCCTATATGTTGCATTACATTGGTAATCAAACCTGCAAATAATATGACAATTAAATTGTAGAGCATTATATATGTGCACTATATACCAAATGGCTTTTTAAAGCAAGAACCACCTTTCCCACAGTCTCAGCTTAGGATCGGTTCTGCGCCGTAACTTAGCTCAACAGGCTTCACACTGCATAATTAGGATGAGGACAACAGATCAGATACCGTGCTCACAAAATATTTGAAATGATTTTTACAAAACAGAACCACGAGGACAGTGCACTTATGTGAGAGTTGGGGCTGTCTGCAAACGAACACTATTTGGACATTCCGGTGCAGTGTGAACTTCCCTTAATCATTGAAATTCGAGGAAAGAGTGTGGTGTTCTATAGGAATAAAAAAATAGTATTCTAATTCTAATATAATCCCACATATTGCTAAAAGGTAGCAATACCTGGATTACATCAAAAGGCAATTTCCACACAAGTAACTCAAGAGATAACTTACTTTTGCCTAACTTTAAGCATCCCAGTGCCGATTAGCATAGGTATGCCCATAATGATGCATTCACTAACACCTTCAATTTTATCCACCTTCCCACTGACCGAAGCATTGAATAGGTGATCAGCTGTCTTCTCAAATGAAGCAAGCATCAGTACGCTGTCCCTCATTTTCTGCACACCATATCTTGTTATTCCCAAGACTTCACCCTGAAACAGTTGTCGCATATGAATGAGTGAACCCGTAAACCATTAAGTTTAAAGAAGAAAAGATGCAATTACATAAATTTCTCATAAAAAGTAATTTTGAAAATAAATTATCAGTTTAACAATTGTTCCAGCTTTAGCACACATACACAATGAGCTCCTTTGGAGACAATTGCAAAAATGCCACTATTTCCCCTGCACGGTCACAAACAAGTAATTACAAGATTTGAAGAGAAGGAAATAACCTTGAACGTCATTACATCTGCCAAAAGCATCATATGGCGTTTGTCTATGGTCATTCCATGGCTTGACATGGTGTACTGTATCTCATCAATAATAGTCTTCCTTGCAGCTTCAATTCCAAGCGTCTGCTGCACTTCTATGATGTGATTACTCGTAGTTTTACAACCATCAACTCCTTCAATGCCCATGACGGACAAAAGACCAGTCCTGCATGTAAAAACATTATGCTCAAAATTATAAACTGCCATAATTTCAAACTCCTATATGTAGAACATGGGAATAATGATACTTCCAGGTTCCATGAACAGTTTACACAGCAAATCTCAATGGTAGTTTACATTTAAGGAAAAAGAGTTGCATACTGATGTCTCGTTCAAAAATTATGCAACAAATACAAACAAATTTCTAATGAAATTTAATAAGCAAGCTCAGTGAAACTTTTATTATCACTCGATATAGGTTCCTGATTTATGTTAATTCTCTACTCCTATAGAGGCATCTACATAAGAAGTATATATACATATTGTTCTCTCACAACCGCATGTATCATTCGTGTTAGCTGTCATGTACCATCTTCCAGTCTCATTGATAAACTCACTATTTCTCCAGGAGGGCTTATAGTTTGTGAAATGGACAAGCTCTTTCTTTTTCTTTTTAAATCAAATTTGGAGTGTCATTCCACAAATATGTTGCTTTCAAGTAATAACCATCTACATTAAACTGAGAGTGCATTGACTTTAGACTTGAGTAGTGGCATAAATAACTTCTGACAATACTCAAATAAATTTCCCTCAAAGAAATATAAAAAGGAACAATTTTTGACACGGAGACCCCCATGAGTGAAATGTCCAAGGTCTTCCCTTATTAGAATATAATATCACATAAAACAGAGATCATGTACCAAAGTTTACTTGCTAATGATTTGTACTTCAGTAAGTGTAGATTGAACCGCTGCAATATGCTTATTCAAGTGGTATAAGTGTACGGTGTACCCCAGCTATACTATGTCCTACAGCTTCTATTACACAATTGATGAATCATCATGTCTCCATTGTTCTGTTTACATGTATTTTCTGCATTACGGAATTAATGGTATGCCAAATAGGAGAGTGAATCTATACAAACATAATATGACATAATCAGCCTAGGGAACATAAAATGCTTAAAATGCAATGAGATGAAACTCAAGAAAACAAACAGACAAGGAAAAGAAATGATCCTTAACATATTTACAGAACCTTACCCCTCTACCAATAGCGTAAACTGTTTGTGACCAGGATCATTTTCCTTTGGTTTATTTACTATTATAGCACGTTCAACAGAACTTATTCCCTGCAATCCATGGAAAAGAAAAAAGACAAATAAAATCATAGGAAAACTTTCAATACCAAATGAAAGACATTCTGTAGCATCAATGTGACGACAATGGGATATCACGTGAGTTTTCCCTCACGGGATTTCCAATGAGCCGCCGCTCATAGGATTATCCACACCCCTTGAAGTGGGTTTCTTTCGCCTTTCCTCACACTCAAAATCCAGGACCTCCAGGCTTAAATATCAAGCTCTTAGAGTATGCTCAAATAGTATTCACACTCTAAGAATTTGTTACTTAAGGCTGGAGGTCCAGGGTTTGAGTGTGTGGGCAGGCGAATGAAACCCACTTTTACTGGTGGGGACAATCCTTTGAGTGGCGGCTCGTGGGAAAGCCCACGGGATACCCCCGATATTGGAGATATCCCATTGTCACTACTGTAAGAGTTTTAATATCCATCAGTTTCACCTTCACCACAACTTTGGAGAGCTTATTCTTAAGCCCGTGGAGTTCAAAAAGAAGTTTACTTCTATCAGCCTGCAGAACAACTTCCAGTTTTCCAGGATGCAATACTCTAATTTGCTACAGCAAACATGCAATAGTATCAATGACTAGAACCACAATTCTGCACAAACGCCCTAAACAGAAATGCAGGTCTACAATAAACACACACAAAAAAGAAAAAAAATAGAAAAAACAGATATTTGGTCACTTGTACCTGCTCCTTCAGTTTCATTTTCTTTGTTTGCAGAATTGATTCTTTTACAGTATAAGCATCAATAGATAGCTGTGCTCCTTGTATCCTTCTCATGTCAAGCGTAATAAGTATGGATGCCAGTCTCGATGCTTGTGAAGTCTTTATGCTCTTGGCTACCTACAAAAAGGAAAACAAGACAGTTGAAATCTGTTTATACATATTAAAGAATCATGGTACACCCAAAATTGGAACATGTAGCCAGATCATTAATTCAAATGGACGGGGCTAACCTGCTCCAGAAGTGTTCGCTCAATACGTCCCTTTACTATTTTAGCTATAATGTCATTGTTGTCACACTGCAGTTTGGTAGTAATAATTGGTGTGTTGATCTTTTTAGCAGCATTGATGATTTCTTTAATGCGTGGAACTCCAAGAGTAACATCTATTACAAGATTAAGTTAAACATACAGGAAGCTACCAACTAAAATAGGAAAAGGTAAGATAACTAAGTTAACATTAAGGGAACATCATATCGGAGGATACTCATGCTTGCAACTCCAGCAAAGTGAAAAGTTTTCAGTGTCATCTGTGTTCCAGGCTCTCCGATACTCTGAGCTCCAATTGCACCTATTGCAGTTCCAGGTTCAATTTTCTTGGAATGGTAACGAGAGATGCAGGTTTCTAGGAAGACCTAAACCAAAATAAAGGAAGTACTCCTGTAAGATTAGAATGCCAAATCACATCATTTTATAGGCTAAGGAACCCAAGTTCATGATTTCGCATTAATACTGAATAATACCGGATTCCTAGCATAATATCCGAAAACAGACGCATTAACTAGGATGATGCAGATGACAAAAGCTTTTCTTGATTAATATTATAAAGAATAGTACTAAAGAAATAGAACATTTATACCCTCATGAAGCAGTATTCAATACGTGGCATTACACAGTCAAAGAATATAAGTCAAGTTAAGATTTTTTATGCAAACCGTAGAATTTGTAAGAAACGGGAAAGCATCCTTCTGATACACCTTACTTCACGGAAAAAGTAACATTTGCGAATTATCAGCCATTTCTTCACTCTCACAAATGCATGATGAACCCACATGTCATCAAATTGGTTACTGAAGTAGCTAATCAGCCACAATAACTTTGTTGGACAACTCTAATAGGAAAGCCATGTCAAAATCTACAGTCCAGTTTAGATCATAAATTATTGGAAAAAAGTACATACAATTTTAGGTAATATAATGTCTAATGACAAGCTCTTGTAGCATGTCCACATGTCTGCAAGAGACAACCCTAATCACCAAAATGGTAGATAGCAATAGTTCATGACAAATAATCACAAAAATCACCAAAGAACTCCTACTCTTACCTCCTCTCCTGTTGTGCACCACAAAAAAAAAAAAGCATTAATCATAAAGTGAGAAACTAGACGTGTTGCAAAATTGCAAACATTACTAGCAAAATCTTAAAGCAGTTAGGTCTATTCAAGCATATGCTAGAATTGCACACGTTCTACCAGCGAAATCTTAAAGCAACTAGGCACAATCAAGCATATGAGAGAATGCTGAGGGAGTACGAGGAGGGGGCGATTACCACTAACTGTTGCCTGGTAATCCCAGATATATTTGAAGCAACAGATTCAAGATAACCACAATCTTCCTGAGAATGCTGCCCCCCATGCAACTTTTTGAGACATGACTCCGGACATTTCCTCTCAATGAACTTTCTCAAGGAGTTAGCAAAAGCCTCCAAGGATCCCTCTTTAAATGGTGCATCTGACGAAGAAGGAAAAGACTGTGAAAAGCCTCCATCAAGAGTTGCAGCAGATTTTAAGAGCCTTCTGTCAATTATCTCATCACGTATTTTATCAATTTCTTCAGTGGTTAAACTCTTTTGCTCCATCGCAGCGCAAGTGGCCTGTCAAACGAAAAAGAAGAAAGCTACTCTATAAGCTGCTAGATTAATGATTCTTTTTTTAAACAGCAAATAAACAAACGAAAAACAGAAACTCTTCAAGAGAAGAATCAAGAAAAGGATGATGCTAATACCTTGGCCTTCATAAATAGCCTTTCAAAGTTCAGTGGGAACCCACGTTGCTCCTCCATCTGTGCAGGATCCATACCATCACCCCCATACATAAATTGGACAATGCAAGCACTGGCATTTCTCACTGTATGGTCATAGTAGACTGATAGATCCTCCAATGCTTTAATGAGTCGGCGGGACATATACCCAGTGTCGGCAGTTTTGACCTGTAATAGTAAAAGGAAATTCTAAATGTCCTGTGGATTGAATTGCCAGAGAGAGAGAAAATAAAGAAGCCCTTTGGATATCCATTAAATGATACAAATTTTGTTATCTCAACCAAAAACTAGAAAAAGAAAAACGACAAGAGACAAAGCAAATAAGCAGGCAACTTCATTACTCTCTTTCAGCAGTTTATTAGTTTATTTCACTCCACGAGGACAGTTTTTTCACCATCTCCCTTTTCCAAATATTCGATAACCGAACACGTACAAGATTTTGTAAGTACAGAGTTAACTGGTACTAGATATAATTTTTTGACATATCATGTCGTTAAACAAAAATTCAATTATTTCTGATA